>CM059186.1:54264074-54347407 GCA_030323885.1 Branchipolynoe longqiensis | reverse complement strand
ATTTTGTTATATATATATATATATATATATATATATGGGTCAGGATCACGAAAAGAGGCCAATTGGTGGAAGTTGTCGGCGTCAAGCATGGATGTCGGCGTCGATCGGTATAATTATAATTTAGCATTGACAGAGGTGTTGGAAAGTCTTTAAATTTATCCTGAATGTAAAGGTCGAGAAAATACAACAACCTTATTTGTTTCTAGGATAATTTAATATAAAACAAAGAAATGCATGAGACTTTAAGAATTGCGACGCCGACATCTGTTAAAGTTGTCGGCGTCGATCATTGGATGTTGGCGTCGATCGGTATAATTATAGTTTAGCATTGACAGAGATGTTGGAAAGTCTTTGAATTTATCCTGAATGTAAAGGTCGAGAAAATATGACAACCTTATTTGTTTCTAGAATAATTTAATATGAAACAAAGAAATGCACTACACTTTTAAGAATTACGACACCGACATCTTCACTTGACCACCGATTGGCCCGTTTTCGTGAGGCTGACTTTTATACATATTATATATAATATATATATATATATATATATATATATATATATATGCATGTAAATCTTGTGTTATTTCTAAGTTCTCCACATCAATCATTATATATGAAAATGAATCACCCAGTGCCGGTGGACATTTTGACAAACCATATATGGAAATCTACGTCTATGGAACTAATGGCCGATGTGTCATTTCCACCCCCTTCCCATTCACTTGTGCAGTGTAACATAATAACTGACACATCATCATTCTTCCCCCTGCCACCGCTCCCCCCCTCCCTCCCCCCCCCCCCCCCAGTTCATCCGCAGCTCCACCCCCCCCCTCCCCCCAGTGTCCCGCGGGTGTGAGCCCAGGGGTGGGCGTCTTGGTCGGGGTGCGGGGTGGGGCTGTTTGAAGCTTAGTGATGGATCCCATGGCCCGGAGGAGAGGCTAATTGTGGGCCAGGTAGCAGTGGGCGCGAGCACCCCTCTCAGACTTAAGTCAATAAGCAATAATAAGTGGCCAGTGGTTGTGGCGCGGCCTCGCCTAATGGAATTACCGGCTATGTGCCCCCGGTGGTGGGGAGGCGGTTAGAGCAGTCCTAGAGAGCGCATGTGAGGTGGGGGTGGATGGGGGTGGATAGGTGGGTGAGTGTGGGTGTATGGTGTGTGGGAGTATGTGTGTGGTGCGTGTGTGACTGGCTCTATTTGTGTGGGGTGTGTGAGTGTATGTGGGGTGCGTGTGTGGGTGTTGTTTAGGGTGTGCATGTATGTCTGTGAATATGTGTAGTGCAGTGACAATAGGTGGCATGAACGTCAACAATCTTAGATATGCCGATGACAGTGTAATACTAGCAGACAGTGAGAAAAACCTACAAGATATAGTGAATAGAATCAATAAAGCTGGAATACTATTCAACATGAAGATGAATGCCAGGAAGACCAAAACAATGGTTATAAGTAAAAAGACAGATAAACCAAATGTCAATATAACCATAGATGGCACAAACATAGAACAAGTATCCGAATTCATATATCTCGGACAAAAGATTACAAATGATGGGAGATGTGAGGAAGAAATTAAAAGAAGGATAACAATAGCCTGAACAACATTCTCCAAAATGTATAGAGTGTTAACATCAAGTAAGATATTAATACAAACAAGGAAGCGTATTCTTCAGTGTTATGTGTGGTCTACTCTAATGTATGGGGCTGAGACATGGACAATCTCTAAGAAAATGTACAAACGTTTAGCAGCATTTGAGATGTGGACTTATCGAAGGATGATGAAAATATCATGGACAAAGAAGATCACCAACAAAGAAGTTCTCAGAAAAATTAAAAATAAGAAAAGCTTGTTTGCCACTATACAGACAAAGAAACTTATTTATTTTGGCCACATCATTCGTCAGAGTTCAATATACCGTACATTGTTGGAAGGGAAGGTGAATGGCAGCAGAGGGAGAGGGAGACCAAGAACATCATGGTTTACAAATATTTCACAGTGGACAGGCTTGAATTATTCACAGTCTATCAGAACAGCACACCATCGGGACAAGTGGAGAACCATTGCATCCAACCCTCGACTAGAGGACAGAACTATTGATTGATTGAGGGTCCGTGTGTGGGGTGTATAGGGTGTGTGTGAATATGTGTGTGGTGCGTTTGTGACTGGCTCTATTTGTGTGGGGTGTGTGAGTGTGTGTGGGGTGCGTGTGTGGGTGTTGTTTAGGGTGTGCATGTATGTCTGTGAATATGTGCAGGGTAGGGTCCGTGTGTGGGGTGTGTAGGGTGTTTGTGAATATGTGGGTGGTGTGTGAGTACGTGTATGTGGTGTGTAGGGTGTGTGAATGTGCGTAGTGTGTGAGTGTGTGTGGTGCTTATGTAAATATGTGGTGTGTGCGGTGCTTGTGGGTGGGTGAATGTGTTGTTGGGTGTGCGAGTATATGTAGGGTGCATGTGTGGTGTGTAGTGTGTGCCTGAATGCGTGGTGTACGTTGTGTGTAGGGTGTGTGCATGTGGTGTGGTGCGTGTGTGTTGGGGGTGTACGTGTGTGTAGTGTATAGAATGTGTGTGTAGTTTGTGAATGGCTTTATGTGGTGCGTGGGATGGATGAATGTGTGTGGTGTGTGATTGTGTATATGGTGTGCATGTGCGGTGCATACGTGTGGTGTGTGTGTGTGAAGAGTGCACATATGTGTGGTGTGTGAATGTGTGTGTAGTTTGTGAATGCCTGTATGTGGTGCGTGGGATGGATGAATGTGTGTGGTGTGTGATTGTGTATGTGGTGTGCATGTGCGGTGCGTATGTGTGGTGCGTGTGTGTGAGGAGTGCACATATGTGTGGTGTGTGTGAATGTGTGTGTGGTATGTGAATGTGTGTGTGGTATGTGAATGCCTATATGTGGTGTGTGAGATTATGAATGTATGTGGTATGTGATTGTGTATGTGATGCGCATGTGCGGTGCGAGTGTGTGCAAGTGTGTGTGGTGTGTGAGTGCGTGTGAAGTGTATGCATGTGTTGGGTAGGGATGGCAGGGCGGGGATTCACAAAATGTGGAGATGGAAATATGGGCAGGGGCGGAAGGGTGAGCGAGGCGAGGTAAGCTGGGGAGGGCCTGGGCGGGGGCAGAGGCGGCAGGGGAACACATAGAGAGAAGGGAGGGCACGCATTGTAACTAACTCAACGACTGCAATCATCAAATGACCCAAATACATGACCAAATGGCATGTACACCTTGACAACTGATAGCAAACTCCCACTGTGATGCACAGTGTGCAGATGGCTGGTCTAGCACTACTCCCGGGCACATCTTGTATATATAAATATATAATATGTACGCCCAATCTGATGCAGAAGTTGTCCGTGGACTGTGTACAGTTAGGCAGCTGCACCCTTCCTGGACACGTGACCGATGAGTATGATTTTCTCAGTCTCAGTCTAAGATGAGGTTGCCCGTCATGCTGTGTATATGAGTTACGACCCCTCCCCCCCCTCCCCGGCTGAACCTCCCCCCCCCCCCCGTAAAGGTGGAGCTGCTATGGAGTTGGGTGCTTGCTTCAGGGGTGCCGTGGGTTATCTGCTTTTGTTATATAATCAACCGGAGGGATATTGTTTCCGAGTGGTAGAAAAGCAGGAAGTAATATGGATATATATATGTATATATGTATATATGTATATATGTGTACATGTGTACATGTGTACATGTGTACATGTGTTTATGTGTATATGTGTATACGTGTATATGTGTACATGTGTACATGTGTACATGTGTATATGTGTATATGTGTATATGTATATATGTATATATGTATATATGTATATTTTGAAGTGAGAGCTGGGAGACTGTTGGAGTCGGTTCCCAGGAGGGGAGATTCAGAGAGTGCCCGATTACAGGGGGGAGGAGGGGGCTGCAGAGAATAAGGGGTGTTGGGAAGCGAGAGGTGCCCAGAAGGAGCACTGAAAAACATTAGGGACTATTCTTTATTTATATTCACATAATAAATTATATAGCACATATACACACACACACAGGCATACATGTATATAACTTATAAGTAATACATGTATATGTATGTGCATAAATATGTATACATGCATAAGTATACAGGTGTATCCATGTATGTATGCATACATGGAAATGTACACACTTTTATATTTATGTACATGTACATATATGTATGTATACATACATATGTGCATACAGACGTACATACATGCATACATACATTCGTTCATGTATACGTACATACGCATACATAGTGTGGTGTGATTACTTGTACTTACTTGTAACATATATGCCTATATTGCATGTTTGTAAGCCATTCACTGAAGAAAAAACTGGACGGAAATAGAGAGTGAGGGGAAGACAGACAGGGGAGAGGAGCCTGGAGGGAAGGCGCCGAGAGGAGCTGCATGGACGGGAATGAGGGAGGAGCTGCATATACAGGAATGAGGGAGGAGCTGCATAGGCAGGAGGAGGAACTGCATGGCCAGGGAGGAGGAGCTGCATTGACAGGGGAAGGAGCTGCATGGCCAGGAATGTAAGGGAGCTGCATGGACAGGAGGAGGAAGGAGCTGCATGGGTAGGAATGAGGGATGAGCTGCATGGACAGGAGGATGGAGGAGCTGCATGGGCAGCAGGAGGCAGGAGCTGCATGGGCAGGAATGAGGGATGAGCTGCATGGGCAGGAGGAGGGAGGAGCTGCATGGAAAGGAATGAGGGGGAGCTATATGGACAGGGGGGAGCTGCATGGGCAGGAGGAGGCAGGAGCTGCATGGAAAGGAATGAGGGGGAGCTACATGGACAGGGGGTGCTGCATGGGCAGGAGGAGGCAGGAGCTGCATGGGCAGGAATGAGGCGTAGCTGCATGGACATGAATGAGGGAGGAGCTGCATGGACAGGAGAGGAGCTGCATGGACAGGAGGATGGAGGAGCTGCATGGACAGGAATGAGGGAGGAGCTGCATGGAGAGGAAGGATAGAGGAGATGCATGGTCAGGAATGAGGGAGGAACTGTATGGACAGGAATGAAGGATGAGCTGCATGGACAGGAGAGGAGCTGCATGGACAGGAGCATGGAGGAGCTGCATGGACAGGAATGAGGGAGGAGCTGCATGGACAGTAAGGATGGAGGAGCTGCATGGTCAGGAATGAGGGAGGAACTGTATGGACAGGAATGAGGGATGAGCTGCATGGTCAGGGGATGAGCTGCATGGACAGAAATGAGGGAGGAGCTGCATAGACAGGAGGATGGAGGAGCTGCATGGCCAGGAATGAGGGGGAGCTGCATGGGCAGGAGGAGGGAGGAGCTGCATGGACATGAATGAGAGATGAGTTGCATGGTCAGGAATGACGCAGGAGTTGCATGGACAGGAAGGAGGGAGGAGCTGCTTGGTCAGAAATGAGGGAGGAGCCTTAGGGACAGGAATGAGGGATGAGCTGCATGGTCCGGAATGAGGGAATAGCTGTATGGACAGGAAGGACGGAGGAGCTGCATGGACAGGAAGGAGGGAGGAGCTATATGGACAGGAATGAGGGAGGAGCTGCATGTCCACGTATTTAATCATTTAATACCCATCTACAGTTTCTTAGCAAAAAGAAACAAGCCAACATGAAGGCCAGTGGTGTTTCCCTAGCGCTTACACGTTTACACGTTTACACATTTACACTTCGCATTCCAGAGCCTGAGCAAATTACTATTTTCTCAATATGTACAATTGATTGATTTTCTTTTTAATGTCGCCGTCCTTTGTTTTGATGACGTGGTGTACTCACATCGATATTTCCCTTCACACCCTCCCTCCCGGGGGCCATATTCAATAACCCTTTCATCAGACCATACAATCCCATCAGAATTCCCCCACTCCCACTCATAACGCCCTGACCACCAGCACCCCCACTCCCACCCCCCTCCCATTCTCACCCCTGCTCCCACTCCCACTCTCACCCACCCACCCACCCACCGCGCCCAACACTGCCCTCAATGTGAACAGTGGCCATGTATTGACCACCAAACCGTTTAGTTTCTGGCGATCAATTGGAGGGAACAAATGCGGTTTGTGGGTGTGGATCAGCTTCAGTGTGTTGCTGCCCGCCACTGTGCGGCCCGGCGTGTTTCAATGGGCGCTTTGGCGCCCTGAGCAGTAAAGCTGATTGTAGTCTGCGCAGAAGGCCGCCACTGTGTAAATAAGATAGCTGTGCAATTCTGGCTTTATTAGTTGGCGACGTGGCCGGCTACACTTCAAGGTGTTCGTGTCCCCGCCACGACCCCCAACACACATCCACACATCCACACACCCACACGTGGTGTTCTCTGTGGTGGAGTGGTTAGAGTGTCTGCCTTTTTTTCTAGGTCGGACTCCTAATCTGAAGGTCAGTGGTTCGATTCCCTGTGCCCCCCACCTCTGCCAATTTGGATTTCCACCACTGTGTATAACTTACAGCGTCATTAAAGGCCAGTTGCTCTCATACCATGTATATGTGGTGTGGGAGGTTAAAAATCCCTTGGGTCGGTAAAAGTGTTGGCTCAGGCTTTCTATCGACAAACTGTCTAATGGTGAAAACAAGTCTATTCAGACTTATCCATGATAGGCAGTATACATCTTCAAGAAAAAACATACCCACACCCACACCCACGCCCAGTCCTCCACCCACTCACAATACACCAACCACAGATACACACACCTCACCCACCCAATCCGCCACACACACACACACACCTCACGCAACCAATCCACCACACACACCCTACCCACCACACATCACCCACACCTCCCAGAGCCAATCTGTCGCACACACAATCCACCACCCACACCCCCAACCTGCCACCCGCACAATCCGCCAACCACACACACACCTCACACACTCAATCCACCACTACACACAACCACCCACCACACCCACACACCTAACACACACCTCCCAACCTAATCCACCAGCCACACACACTCACTCTCTGCCAACCACACACACACTCTCTGCCAACCACACACACAATCTTTTGATGGTTAAGGGGACGTATATCGAGTGCGCCATGAGATAAGTTAACCAAATGTGATTGCGAAATCGCCAAGTGCTCTGGTTGGCTTCCTCTACAGTAGGTAATGTGTTCGAACCCTAACCGAGTCAAACCAATGCCACACAAAATTGATACTTGGCACTAGCCAGAATAGCATTTTGATGTGACCTATGATATTGTTTGGACATAATACCCAATCAAACAATTGTGCATGTACTCCAAGAGGGCCTGATAGATAAAGGTGGTTTCGGGTATGTGGATTCGACTATCACGGGAAATCGTGGGTTCGATCCCTGGCCGAGTCAAACCCAATCGTTGGGTACCTTGCCCGATGCTCGACAATACTAGGATAATTTAATTGAGCAGCATCTTGGATCATGGTGTTGTTAGCACGGTATCCCAGGAAAGCAGCATTATAAATTCACCATGAGTACACGTTGTCATGATATGCGTCGGTACTGTCATAATATGGTATCAGATGTTCATGGGACGTTAAACCCCAATCAACCAATATTTGCGAAGTAGTGATTCGTACCTATAAATCCTAACCTCAGCAAGAGTTTTACTTTATAGAGATAATGGAAGTATATTAATAAATTCTAAAAAATCCAAGTATAGTAGGGATATGCATAATAGTTTCTAGTTTGATGATGACAAAGCACTGCCCTTTCTTTAAATTGTGTTCAAATATTATTTTTTTTACTGATAATAATAGTGATAGTCATGATTCTACTAAACATATTTGTATCTTTTTATAGCTGATCACTAATAGTAAGAATCTGCCTAAACAAAATTTATGAAATCACTTGACCATTATATGTGTTGAATAGTCCATAGCCATCTGCAGTACAATATTTTACAGACAGTTATGTCTTAATAGCTGTAGCTGTAGAGCGCAGGCTTCCCATGCGGACGGTCGGGAGTTCCATTCCTGATCGAGTCAAACCAATGACCTTAAAAATTGATACTTGTCACTACATAGCCCCTGCTTTCAGCATTACTATGATAGGGCAAGGACTGGTTAGCTCAGTATCAGAATAATGTGACTGAGTGAGAAATCGGGTTATGGTTCCAGCTAACTGGTCTCCCAGTGAGGCAGCGCTACAAAATTGCTGTAAGTGTGCACTGTCACATATCGGTACCCGTCCTGATGACCTTATATGGTGTCAGGACGTAAGACTCCAACAAACAAATAATCGGTACCCTGGTGTGACCTTAAATGTTACTAGGATGTAAATCCCCAACAAACAGTTGGTTGGTTGTTTGAGTTTTACATCCTGGCAACATCTAAGGTCATATCAGGATTTGCACCGACTTGTGACAGTGCACACTTATGGTGACTTTATAGTGCTGCCCCACTATGAGACGCTGGGAGACCAGGCTGCCATCACCATGACCTTTTTTTTTTTTTGGTCCATTAGTTGTTTAAGCAGGGGAAATTTCAGTCATAGACGACTGGTCTTCCTCAGTCCACTGCTGGTCGATAGAAAGCCCGAGCCTACACTTTTACCGACCCAAGGGATTTTTAACCTCCCACACCACATAGACATGGTATGAGAGCAACCGGCCTTTGATGACGCTGTAAGTTATACACAGCGGTGGAAATCCAAATTGGCAGAGCTGGGGGCACGGGGAATCAAACCGCCGACCCTCAGATTAGGAGTCTGACCTAGAAAAAAGTCAGACACTCTAACCACTCCGCCACAGAGAACCTGATATCCCACTCAGTCATATTATCCTGACACTGAACCAACCAGTCCTTGTCCTGTCCTAATAATACTGAGTGCCTGGCTAGGAAGCGACCAGTATATATTTTTAAATCATTGGTTTGACTCGACCAGGGTTGGACTGGAATGAGCGTGACCTACTTGATGCACGGCCCTAAAGTGATCACACCTAGCAGGCCTGGCTTTAGCGCCGAATCTACTCGCTGCCCCGACCACGCCCGAATCCCTCCGGGGTCACGTGGGACACGAGGGGGATTAAGGTTAGGCCAAGGCAAATTGCAATATATTTCGCGTCCCTTTAAATATGTTCACCCAGAATATAACTACTGCTGAGGACTCCGACGATTCTGTTTGCTTTTTGTTTCTATATTACATGTATTATTATTATTATTATTATTATTATCGTTGTTATTATCATCATTATCTGCATGTAAAGTAGAGGTTACACTAGCCACAGTGCTTAGTATTGCCTTCGATTTCAAAGGGATGAACATACGGGCTTGCAATATGTGGCACGTCATGGGATTCGAACCCTGACTGAGTCAAACCAATTGGAAAACATGGCTACTTAGCTTAATGCTTGACATTACTCGGATAGAACAAGGAGCCGTGGAAAGAGGAAAACCAATTGTCTGTGATTGAAATTTCCTTTCTTACTTAAAGCTGCATAGTCCGATGAAGCATCAAATTTTCAAAACCAAAACAATCATCTGAATTTGATTCTACATATCTAACTTAGATACTGGTGCACTTATTAAACATTTGTTATCACACAGAAAGGAATACCGAGGCAATTGAATAGAACCTGTTACTGCAGAAGCCTTTGGGGGTCAGAGTTTTGCCAACATTAATTTTGCATGGTTCCACTTCAAATATCTCAAAAGTTAGCCACTTCAAATAAAAGTTACTTCAAGCTAAACTAAGGTACATAATAATGACCAACCTAATGTATTTATCTCAGAAAATGTCAGAAACTCAAAATCATCGGAATATGCAACTTTAATCAACGAAGGGTAATTTTTCTTCAACACCCAAAACCAGTTGGTTGGAGACCAGAATAGTTTTCACTCTTCACTCGTGCTAGTCTCACCCGACGGCTTCATTCATCGGGTATTTCTTTGCTATTTATCAAATTACATAAAAATTAAACCAACACTTTACCTAGTCTAACCTCAAACTAGCACTTTACCTCGTCTATCTTCTTGCTCTGGTACATTATTCCATATGGATGGAGGTGGCTGGTAACATTTTGCTAGGAATATAGCGTGTTTATGTAGGGTTAAATGTATTATAAAAATATAAAATTCTCGGGCGCGAATGGCAGTGTTGAGCGTGCGCCACTGGTCTCGTGGGACGGGTATTCCGCACCAAATGGATACATCAAATAACAATATAAGGGTAGAATAATAATAATAACTCTCTTCCGTGCCTTTATACTCGCATAATGCTTATACATAACATGTGGGTACAGAATACTAGTACCGGACCAGTGAATTGGTTTGTGTGAGGTGTGTGTATGTGTGGTTGGTGTATTGGGTGTGGCTAGAGGACTCGGTGTGGGTGTGGGTGTGGGCGTGGGTGTGGGTGTGGGTGTGGGCGTGGGTGAGTGCAGTCCAACAAGCTGATATTATAAATGGGGTATTGCACTTCCTGGCTAGCTCTATGAGAATCCACTATTCTGAAACCTAGTTTTCGAGGGCCACAACAGAGGGTGCCAGCCAAAACGCCAAGAAGCATATTCTGAGTTACACCCCCATCACACCAAACTAGTTCTCAAAACAACCGACCACGTTCTAAAACGGGCTGTGGTTGGGGTAGAATGTGGCTGCAAGAAAATGTTGGGCATGCTCAAAGTTCTGAAGCACCATTCCGTCCATTCCATTTGTAAAAAGACTGTAAAAAGTTGCTACTACGTTCATTCCATTTGCAAACAGTTTGAGTCCATTAAGCAACATTTTCAAGAACATAGTGAGAACTAGTTTGGTGTGATGGGGAGTGTTACTCTGCACTGGTCTCTGGGGAGGAATTAGAGCTGCGACTCGGCATGTTTACACGGCCGGAAGTGGGGTGGTTGTCCCTCCCAGCCCCAACACTCACTCCAGGCCCTATTCTTTAAGCTCACTTTGAATCCACAAACATCTAGTTCCTGTTGACCAAGCATAGTAGCATCCTTGCACTGTGTTTTTGTTTATTGGGTTTCAGTGAAATTTGTGCTATCAACTGTTATGTGTTAAATAAAAATGCCACTTTCTATATATGTATTTGTAGCAGTGTGTAGTGCTGCAGTGTGCTTCACCGTCATCCTAGCATGGCCAGGAGCCTGACTAGTGGCTGGGTGGACACCAATGTTGGTCTCTTGGAAGTGACGTATTGTGACGTATTTGTTTACATCCACACGTGTTATTTATTGTCTCTAGAATTTACTCTGAATTACTTATAGCAACAACAAAAGTCACCCCTATTTGACCTCATGAGATCACACCCCTTATATTTATCCAATACCACTGTATTCAGTCCCTCTAATATAGTAGTATTAATATATATAACCTTTTGCAATTAGGTGATGAAATAACAATCCTGCAGAACTGCAATATTTATAACAATGCAAATTCTCCTTTCATTTTTAAATCACATCCCGTGCCCCCTTCGATAATGCCAAATCGGAATCTCACAGAAACTAAGAAATTTTCCGGCGACCAACATTTCCCCTGACATCTTTCGTGGAGGGAGAAGCGGGGGGGGGGGGGGGGAGGGTAGAAGGATTGCAACATCTATAGAAAGCTGGTGGCGTCGGCACAGGCCGCGTGGACGAGATAAGGTTGCAGTTAGTGGTGTCCACTCAGGCACCAATCTCATATTGTGCCCCCCCTCCCCCCCACCATCCATCTAACGGATTTATATTTTTAAAATCCTCTGGTGCCAGTGGCGCTTTGGCGCGCACACTAGGGACGAGGAGCGCCGGTGGTTCCGCCACCAGTCATGAGCATAGCAAGGAGGTGGCAATATACAGAATAATATCAATAATAATAATAATAATCATCATAATAATATTCATCATCATAATAATAATCATCATAATTATTATGCGCCTTTATACTCGCATAATGCGTTATGCTTCACATAAAGCCAATTGCCGAAATCTTCCACCCGCTCCGCCTGCTCTCCCCTTCTCCCTATGCTAGATTATCGAAATGTGAAATTGATACTGAGAAGATGGCATGTGAACTAAAAGCTTGCCGTGAGATGCAATCTGCTGTGGTGCTGCTGTGTGGGTATACATCAAGCTGTCAGTGTCAGGTGCCAGAGAAGAAAAACTGGCATTGCAGTAGATTGCATCCTGACATGTGTGGTCGCGTGGTGTTGTCTTCTTTTTAATTCTTTATATATATATATATATATATATGTATATATACAGTAAAACCTCTCTAAATCGACCGACCCTGGGACCCACTTTTAGTGATCCATTTAGGGAGGTGGTCGATTTAGGGAGGTAGAATATCCTTACAATGGTATTGTTGGGACCCAAATAAGGCGATCGATATAAGGGAGTGGTCGATCTGTGGAGGGTTCGGTATAGAGAGGTTTTACTGTATATATCTAATTTTAAGACTTTTTAAGTATTAATACATAAATGACAAGTGGCTTCCGAATTGTCGCCGGCGATATTATTATGTGATTTAAGGCTGCATTCCATATACGCGTAATGCGTAATGCGTTATGCGTTACGCGTTATGCGTTATGCGAATGCCAGCATTCCATATACGCGTAATGCGTATTGCGTTATGCATTATGCGTTATGCAGTGAAGTATATAAAAAGTGTATAAAAGTGTGTGTGACTCTGTGTCTCTGTGTGTGTCTCTATGTGTGTGTCTGTGTCTCCGTGTCTCTGTGTGTGTCTCTGTCTGTGTCTGTGTGTGTGACTCTGTGTCTCTGTGTGTGTCTCTATGTGTGTGTCTGTGTCTCTGTGTCTCTGACAAAGAGACACACACAGACACATATACACACACAGACACACACAGAGACACACACAGAGACACACAACAAGAGACACACACAGAGACACACAACAGAGAGACACACACAGAGACACACACACACAGACACACACACAGACACACACACAGACACACACAGAGACACACACACAGACACAGAGACACACACACACAGACACAGAGACACACACACAGACACACACACAGACACACACACAGAGACACACATACACACACAGAGACACACACACAGAGACACACACAGACACACACACAGACACACAACACAGAGACCACACAGAGACACACACACACACAGAGACACACACACACAGACACAGAGACACACACAGAGACAAACACACACACACAGACACAGACACACACAAGACACACATACGAGACACAGAGACACACACACAGACACACAACATACACAGAGACACAGAGACACACACAGACACAGAGACACACACAGAGACACACACAGACACACACAGAGACACACACAAGAGACACACACATACAACCAGATACACACACATATACAAACACACGACAAGAAGACACAACAACAGAGACACAACACAGAGCACACCCAAACAGAGACACACACACAAAGACACAGAGACACACACAGACACAGAGACACAACACAGAGACACACACAGAGACACACACAGAGACACACACAGAGACACACACATACACACACAGAGACACACACAGAGACACACACATACACAGATACACACACATATACAAACACACAGACACAGAGACACAACACAGAGACACACACAGAGACACACACACACAGAGACACACACAGACACACACACATTGAGACACACACACAGAGATACAGCTACCCACACAGAGACACACACACAGAGAATGGGTCGGTCCAAACATGGCTCAGTTTAGCTTGCTTAGAGGGATGTTAGGACCGTCCCAAATATGAAGACTGCTTCCTAACAGGTCCGCCGCATACACCTACATGTTTGCACCGGCTGTCCGTAATTATCAGTCGCCTCCTCCAGCCTTATATCAATGGACAAATGCGGACAGATGCTTTTCTGTTCACAGACACCACCTACCGCGCGGTACCACACACACAAACACACCCCACCCACCACCGTATTTCATTCGCCCACCTAGCTATACCAATAGAACAACGTAACTGATGAATCACATCTTTCTAAAATCTCGCACCACCTTGAAGAGTGCTTCCTAACAGGTCCGCCGCATAAACCTACATGTTTGCACCGTCCCATTCTTCATATTTCTCATGAAGACCAAATTATCAGTAGCCTCCTCCAGCCTTATATCAATGGACAAATGCGACTGATGCTTTTCTGTTCGCACCACCTTGTCCCGGCTGTCCGTAATTATCAGTCGCCTCCTCCAACCTTATATCAATGGACAAATGCGACTGATGCTTTTCTATTCGCACATCCTTTACGCATTACGCATTACGCACCGATCGCTACAGGGACCGATCGGGATAATGAATTTCTGACGCATTCGCATTCGCATTACGCATTACGCGTGTATGGAATGTAGCTCATAGGTTTCAAGGCGTTTCGATTTTTTGTCGCATTCGCATTCGCATTCGCATTACGCATTACGCATATATGGAATGCGCCCTTTAGTAATACTGAACATCATGCATCACTTTAAATTAGCTCCCTTCCCCACCACTACCAACCACAAACCACCAAACACCAAACACCAACCACCAAACACCAACCACCAACCACCAACCACCAACCACCAACCTCCAACCTCCAACTGCCAAACGCCAAACGCCAACCACCAAATGCCAACCGCCAAACGTCAAACGCCAACCACCAACCACCAACCACCAAACACCAACCACCAAACACCAACCACCAACCACCAACCACCAACCACCAACCACCAACCACCATCACCACCAACCACCAACCTCCAACCACCAACCTCAAACAACCACCACCAACCACAAACCACCAACCACCAAACCACCAACAACAAACCACCAACCACCAACCCACCAACCACAAACCACCAACCACCAACCCACCAACCACCACCACCAACCACCAACCACAAACCACTAACCACCAACCACCAACCACCAAAAACACCAAACACCAAACACCAACCACCACACACCAAACACCAACCACCACCCACCAACCACCAACCACCAAACACCAACCACCAACCACCAACCACCAACCACCAACCACCATCACCACCCACTCACTCACCCACCCGCCATCATTACACCCACCACGCTAGGTGGCCAGGCTGCGCACGCAGAGGTTTGTCATACATTAAAAACTACTTTCCGGAGGAGTCAATCTCTAGAGCCCAACATGCACTTTCTTATATTAAACGTCGGTGTGTGCTAAGCAGCATCGAAATGTATACAGTAAAACCTCTCTAAATCGACCGACCATGGGACCGACTTTAAATGGTCCATTCAGGGAGGTGGTCGGTTTAGGGAGTTAAAAACAAATCATTACAATTGTATTGTATGGGCGATCGTTTGGGATCCAAATGAAGCGATTGATATGGGGGAGTGGTAAATCTGTGGAGGTGGTCGGTTAGAGAGGTTTTACTGTATATGAAGAGCAGATTTTTACTAGATAAAGCCAACAGCTGTTTGGTTATGGGATATGCTTTCATAATTCCAGCGTGAGAAATGTTCGACGGAAAGCTTCCTATATTATCGTACGTCATGACGTTATGACGTCATCATGTCACGATGTTTTCTCCTTAATGTAGGGCCAAGTAGACGAATCGTACTTAAAACCGTACCCATGTCACATGAATTGTTGTTAATGATGCATTTGCCTAATTGAAATATCGTGATTAACTAGCCTATATCTACACAAATGAGATAGAACTGGTCATTGACAAGCCCCTTAGATGCTAGTCTTAAAATCTAGCCCAGTCCTTAGATGTTGCCAGGACGTAAACCTTCAACAATAAACCTATTATCTAGCCACATTGAATAAATACTTATTTTTCTATTCAAAATGAATGCATAATTGAAAAGTGAATTTAAATGGTTATGTGGTGATATTCTTTCTGTCTGTTCGTTATTACTAATACTTAATAGCGAATAGAATGACAAATTCTGAACATAAGCAACATTAAATAGCAATTAAACCTTAATGAGTGCACCAGCGTCGAGATTGGATAATATGTACGATTAAATATAGAGGAGTGTGTAGCTTTAACACAATATTGAGATCCTCTAGATCTTAAAGCTGCATAGTCCGATGAAATATCAAATTTTCAAAACCAAACCAATTATCTAGATTTGATTTTACATATCTAACTTAGATACTGATGCACTTATTAAGCATTTATTTCTGCGTATAAGGCAATGCTGAGTCGATTTAACAGAACCTGTTACTGTAGAAGTCTATGGTGTCAGAGTTTTGGTTAAGCTTGCCAAAACTAATTTTCCATGTTTGCACTCAAAATATCTCACAAGTTTACAATTTAAAATAAAAGTAACTTTGAACTAATGTAAAGTAGATACTAGTGATCGATCTAATATATTTATCTCAGAAAAAATACAGAAATTCTAAACCATCGGACTATGCAACTTTGACTGGATTCAGCTTGGAGCTGTTAAACATGTATGCAGGACTCTGATTCTATTGCTCTCCAAAGGGTCAGTCCCTACCTACAGAGTAACAGCTTTGATAACTGTGGTAGATGTTGTTGTTGAAGATTTATACTGCCTATCATGGATAAGCCTGAATAGGCTTGTTTTCACCATTAGACAGTTTGTCGATAGAAAGCCCGAGCCTACACTTTTACCGACCCAAGGGATTTTTAACCTCCCACACCACATAGACATGGTATGAGAGCAACCGGCCTTTGATGTCGCTGTAAGTTATACACAGCGGTGGAAATCCAAATTGGCAGAGATGGGGGGCACGGGGAATCGAACCACCGACCTTCAGGTTAGGAGTCCGACCTAGAAAAAAGTCAGACACTCTAACCACTCCGCCACAGAGATGTGACTAAAGAGATCTATTCTCCCAGTCCTACATCAGACAGGGAATCTCAGGTGGGATTACATACGTCATACGGTAAATTTTTATATTTTTTTATTGAGGCTGTATTTATACTGTCCATAGCATATAAGCCCGGGTACCCAGGCTTGTTTTCAATGCTGGCCAGTTGTACTGTTGGTTTTATCTTACCACACAGTAGCTGCTGATAAGTAATTTGATTGCCTGCATTTCAGTAGCAGATAGATAGTTGGTTGGTATGGTTAGTAGCCTATGTTAGTTTTTTTGTTTCAAAAGGCCATCGTTCAAGATTGGCTTTTCTGTGTGGTTGTAAAATATATTTCTCTTGCTTACTTATTTTATAAACCCACCCCTTCTATAATTAGTCATCGGTTGGTTGTTTGAGTTTTACGTCCTGGCAACATCTAAGGTTATATCAGGACGGGTACCAACTTGTAACAGTGCACACTCATGGCGACTTTATAGTGCTGCCCCACTGGGAAATCAGGCCACTGGCACCATGCCCCGATATCCCACTCAGTCACATTATCCTGACACTGAGCTAACCAGTCCTATTAATGCCAAGCACCATGCTAGGAAGCGGCAAGTATCAATTTTATAAGTCACTGGTTTGACTGGACTGGGAACCGAACTCCCGACCTTCCACACGCAAGGCCCGCGCTCTACCGATTAGGCCATCGCGCCCGGTCAATTAATCATCCATGGATCTAGATTTATTTTAATACTAAGCCATAGAGGAACCTTATCAAGCTTGCATTTCCTTCTCTGTGTCACTGACGACTAGATCATCTCATTGTTGAGGGTGAGTAAAACTGACAATGAGGCTACTAGTTACAACTTGACCTTTGAGTGACCCAGTGTCTAGATTTGCCCATACATGACTTCCGCTGAATAGTTAGTTTCACAATACACGAACCAAAGAATAGCCTTACTCGATCATAATGATACATTTAAAGAGGTAGGTTTTCTTGGTCTTATTAGTCTGCCGTTAATAATCCAAAGAAAATAATTAAGTTTAGCCTTCGCATCCCAACAAGTAGAATAAAGCTGAGATTCCATTCTCGCGTAAACTAGTGCGTATTGCGACATGCGTAATATGTAAGAACAACAACGAAGCATCAAACCTGGTTGGAGGTCTATGAGGGTGATTCATTCAGTATCTTACCGTGTGTGTTGTCACATGGTTTTGCGCGTGTGAAAAACAATCAAATTGTTCATGTAGCAACTGGTGCTTTTTCAGACATGAATTCAAAAACCTCGAGAAAGCTTAAAGCTGCATAGTCTGATGAAATATAAAATTTTCAAAACCAAACCAATTATCTAGATTTTATTTGACATATCTAACTTAGATACTGATGCACTTATTAAGCATTTGTTTCTGCATAGAAGGCAATACTGAGTCAATTTAACAGAGCCTGTTACTGCAGAAGTCTATGGTGTCGGAGTTTTGGCAAGCTTGCCAAAACTAATTTTCCATGTTTGCACTCAAAATATCTCAAAAGTTTACCATTTAAAATAAAAGTGACTTTGAACTGATGTAAAGTAGATACTAGTGATCGATCTAATGTATTTATCTCAGAAAAAATACAGAAATTCAAAACCATCGGACTATGCAACTTTAAAGCAGAGTCATTATGATAGGGCTGAATGAGTCAAGTGGTGACTCTCAGCACTCGTTAGACTCTAGATAAACCAAGTAAATAAGCAGTTCCGATTATAAATACATGTTGTCTCATTCGATGATGATAAATGTGAATAATCAGAGCGCCATTCCTCGCGGTGTTACTGGCCCTTTAAGGACGCTCGCTGCTGGTGACGTCAGCTCGGCTCCCCACAGCCATGCGCGTCCCACCGCAGTTCAGTTCCTCGCCCTTAATAGACCACGTTTTTTCCCTCTTACCACTTTATGAGAGTCATTACCTACCACCCGCAATTCATCCCGCCAGCGACATGGTCTGGGAAATGGGATCTGTGTAGGATATTGGTGAATGTCACCGGCAGCCGAGTGGTGGCGAGTGATGGCCGGGTGGTACAGGCATGATAAAAGCACCCGTGACAGCGCTTCGCGGAATTTAAATATTGAGAAGCCCCCGAAGACCGGCTCCGTTCCGGGGGCCTGGTGGTTGGTTGTTGGAGTTTTACGTCCTGGCAACATCTAAGGTCATATCAGGATGGGTACCGATTTGTGACAGTGTGCACTTATGGTGACTTTATAGTGCTTCCCCACCTGGAGACCACACCACCAGCACCATGACCTGATAAGTGATATCCCACTCAGTCACATTATCCTGACACTGAGTGAACCAGTCCTTGCCGAGCGCCTGGCTAGGAAGCGACAAGTATAAGTTTTTTTTGCCAGGGCCTGATGGCAGCTAAGTATAATGGCAGGGGCCTCGCTTCCATATGCGCAGGTACGCAACTGTGTACCACCTGAGATTACACTTTTTTGTTTAATTAAAAAAGTGTGGTGTTTTATAGGGGAGAAGTGGGTGACCAATGGCGTCATATCGTTGCTGCGATAAGAACAGAGAAATCCACAAGTCCTTCTCCTACAAGCAGTAGTATGTCACCTAGATAAAAGATTCACCCCGTACTTACAGTACAGGGGCATATGCATGAAGCAGTGTTAGCGAGCCAAAATGCGTTTAGACGGTATTTCTGGTTTAGCGCCGAAAAGTCGGTATGCATGGAGCAGTGTTAGGCCTAACACCACAAGTTTAAACTAGGTTAAGCTAAACCAGAAAATAGATGGTTTACACGCGGTGTTAGTTATCAAATCTATTCAATGCGATCATATTTAACAGAATTATCTACCAAATAAGTGAAATTTGACCAATTTAACCCTAAATTCGAAGCGCTATTAAGGCTACTGCCGCAATGGCGGCGATATTATTAGTTATATTTTCGAATCGACGAACGTAAAGTAAACAAATCGCCGCATCGACGTCGCTTTCCATACTGGCGCTGGCGGCGATTTGTTTACTTTACGTTCGGCGATTCGAAAATATAACTATTAATATCGCCGCCAATGCGGCTGCTGCGTTAATATCACTTCGTTTTTAGGGTTAATTTGCTTAAATTTCACTTATTGCGTATGTAATTCTGTTAAATATGATCGCATTCAATAGTTTTGGGCCTAATATTTTTAGTCGAATGTAAAGTAAACAAATCGCCACTGCCGCCTCAGTAACCAGCGCGCTGGTTCCCGGTGGGTAGAGAAGGCAATATATTAGGCCCAAGCAGGTGCTCGCCGGCAACAGGCTCAGAGAAATTTCCATAATGAATAGATTAATTCACATATAGCTAACACTCACCGTTTAGGCGCCCATGCATACGGCTTGACATAGTTCTCGACGCCGCCGATAACCGGTGTTAGCTACCCTGTGTTAGAGCGATAACACCACACACGCTAACACTGCTCCATGCATATGGCCCCAGGGGTGAACCATAAAGTAGTCTAAATACTGGCAAAAATAGTTTTAGTATGGAACAGGAAGTAGAAACTCTCGTTCCAGGATCAAATGGCTACATATATCGGCGCAGAGTTGGTGAAATCAGAGAGAATGCAAAAAGACAAGATGCTGGCAATAAAACGCTGGCGATTTCACTTTTAAATTGCATTAGAGTAGTATATGTTTTATTATATTTTCCAACTCAAAACTAGCGGGTAAATCTGAAGACATACATAAAGAATATAATGTGCTTCTTAAATTCAGAATTTACCAGCTCAGTTAATTTCCCCAGCGTGTCAAAATTCTTCACCAGTTTTTCTAATGGGTTGGTTTTCACCCCTGTACTGGAAGTATGGGGTGAATCTTTTATCTATATGTCACCATGTGTAAGGGGTACATAGTGTGGTGGATTATAGAATATTAAATCAACCACCTCTATTTTCCAAAGTAAATTAAAAACATACTGTAAATTACGGCCGTTTCCTCATAACCGACAACCGGTTAATGGGCAAAGCTACATAGGGGGCCATCAAAAGTTGTCAAGCTACATCAGGGGCAAAGCTACATAAAGGGCCATCCAAAATTGTCAACATGTCCACGGTCGTACAACCAGTACTACCTTTCAAGACCTCCCCCCATCTCCCCATAGAAACACACATCAACATTTTACTACTACAGAACATAAAGACAAGAATAGAAACGCCTTTAATAATTTATTAACACGGCATTAAACTTTTGATGAGGTGAATACAGAGAATATCTGTTCAACATGTATGATCTTGGAAGTTCTTTCAACCATCATATATTGGAACTATGCCTTCCTTTCTTTAATTTAGGTTCAGTTACTTGCTGGTGTTTCTAAAGCTGCTATCAACATTTTATTAAACGATAACGGTCATACTTGACTGGCACCCGCTCCTCCATTCCTCTTGTTGTATGCTTTGTATGACAGTAAAAATATTGAGAACTTTGGAAGGCCCCTTCATTATTATATATATATATATATATATATATATATATATATTTAAGGACAAATAAGGAAATACTCGAACGGACGGAGCTGCCCTCTATAGAAGATCTTCTGATCAAAAATAATCTCCGGTGGACTGGACGTCATCAGACAGGCTACCAATGCAGATCCTCTATTCTCAACTGTCTTCTGGTTACAGAAAGAGAGGGCGCCCTCGTCTCCGGTTCAAGGATACCATCAAGAGAAACCTGAAGCTGAGAGACATTAAGACCGACTCATGGACACAACTCTCACAGCAGAGAGCTAAATGGAGAGCGGCAGTCAAGTAATGAAAGCAGTCTTTGTCGCATCGCGACCGACAGCATGATGATGATGATATATTTATATATATATATATATAGCTGTTTGCACATTGTAGTGGTGACGCAGCACAGTAGTGGTTAGTGACACAGGCAGCCACAGGTGGCGCAGGCTGCCATGGTACTCAACAGGCACAGGGAATGAAGGTTTTGGCTGCAGAAGACGGAATATAAACTGGTGTAGCATCAAACTTGCTATATATATATATATATATATATATATATATATATATATATATATATATATATTCATGCGAGCGAGTGGAGGATTGACCCCCACGCAGGAGGTAGAGCGGTGCATGCTGGTACCCCACCCCCTCCCGGATGGGGGTGGGGGTGGGGGCGGGGGGCGTGCAGGGCACTACAAGCATTATTACACGCGATAAAGGGTTTATCACTATCCATATAATACCTGACGGGATGGTCGAATGAGTTGAGTGTCCGTCTCCCGTTTTGGTAGATCGTAGGATTCGAACCCAAGGGGTCGAACCCTGGTCGAATCAAACCAATGACTTAAAAATTGATACATGTCGCTTCCTATCCAGCCACTCTGTATTATTGTGATAAGGCAAGGACTGGTTGGGTCAGTGTCAGGATAATGTGACTGAGTGGGATATCAGGTCATGGTGCTGGTGGCCTGTGCTCCCAGTATGGGCAGCACTATAAACTCAGCATGAGTGTGCACTGTCAGAAGTCGGAACGCATCCTGATATGACCTTAGATGTTGCTAGGACGTAAACCTCCAACAACCAACCAACCAACTTCCCTTGTCCACCTCTTATATCGCCCAGTGCTCATTTTACTTTTTAGTGAAGTCATAGCTCAGATACAGAGAGATCCTTATAATGATTGCAGACTGTCGGGCATCAATCGAACAGCGCCAGTATCGGAGTGCTGAAAGACCGTGGGTGTCCCTGCCTACCCACAGTTTATTTCTTGACACTTAATGTTATTAGGTTAGCGCCACTCCCTCGGGGGTGACCAGGTGGCTCCCGACATCGCCTGAAATATTCATCACAGCAACACGCGCCGTTTCAGTTTTAATTGGCAAAAAAAATATTTTTTAAATAAAAAGATTGTAGAAAATGGCCACCTGGGTGTAATATAATCAACATGCTGACACACACACACATGCACACACACTCACACACCCAGTGGTAGGGTGGGAATTTGATTACACGAGAGCATAGAAATTGGTTTATTGGCTGATTATAGACGATGTTATTAGAATATTATAGTAGGTGTTGTCCCCATTGGGCTTTTAGTACTTTCAGTAGAATATGAAATACCCGCTTCTGGTAGGTTTATTGAGTTATACTGCATATTATTAATCCATTAATATTAATAATCTACATAGTGAAGCAAATGTGGTTGCATATCTAAGTTAAGGGGATGAGCAGTGGTTCGCTACAAAACAACCCTGTGTTATATATACACATATATGTATGTGATATATAACATTATGCGAGTAAAAAGGGGCGGGTGGGAACTACTTCATAATAATAATAATTATATTATATTTTTCTGTGCAGTTGTTACTATGTCCACATTCCTGTACCTGCCCGGTGCGACTGGTGGCGCCACCACCGGCTGTTCCTGTACCTAACGAGCGCGCGAACCTCACTTGCACATATATATTATATATACATACATATATATTCATGTATATACATAAAATATACATATATACACATATAATGATATATATGCATATAATCATATATATATACACATATATACATATATACACGTATACATATATATATACCTATATATACATACAGATATCTACATATATACATATGAAGTGGGTGAGACTGCTCGCCCTGTGCATTTGCACACGAGTGCCGAGTGACTCGCATCTAGAGATGCGTACTACTTGGTTGCACGGGTGTGCAAATCGCAACCATTTGCACGGCCGCGGGTTCTCGGCCGTGACGCATTGCTTGGATACGTCAAGTGCGACTTTCCAAGCAACGAGAGGAGGTCGGGCGTTCGGACCCAGACCCATCGGATGTGTTTTTGCACATATATACACATATATACACATATATACACATATATACATATACACATGTGTACATAATGATATGTACATTTATATATGTGTGTATATATGCGATATAATTATATCCACATATTCATATATATGTGTAAGTAAGTAGATATAGTGTACTTAGTATGCGGGTGGAGTGTACATAGTAACGTGGTGTTGTTTTATTTCCGCATAATATATTAGATAGCCCATATATAATTCAATTTAGTTCATGGCCTACATTTACTTCTAGGTCGACTGCTTTCTGTGTCCATTCTCAGGAATTCGGAATTAAAACAAATCTATTCGGTTAAATTTTTTTTTAATGTGGTACTTTCATCGAATTACGCAACTCTATGCATGTCACACACCTCACATGTTTCGCGATTGTCAGCAGGACTTTGTGGTCTTATGATACCGCCCGAGCCGTGCTAAAGGGAGTACTGGGCGGGGTTTTGCCGAAATAGAAAATAAATTTCGCACGGAGATCAAATTTTTTTTTTTTTTAAAGGGATAGATTTACAATTCGGGTGACTTTGATCTAGCTTGAGTTTGTCTTACTCTAAGTTCCGGTTTGCTTCCAATTTACAAGTCTTTAATCGGTGTTCTCGCCAGTCGGCGATTGCTTCTAGTTGGGAAAATGAGCCATGCACACATACACACATACACACATACACACATACACACATACACACATACACACATACACACATACACACATAAACACACACAGGTATCAGTGCAAATAGACCAGAGGGGATGGCCGAATGAATTGAGCATCCGTCTCCCATGCTGGTACATTGTGGGATTTGAACCCACGGGTTCGAACTCTGGTCGAGTCAAACCAATGACTTAAAAATTGATACTTGTTGCTGTCTGGCCAGACGCTTGGTATTATTAGGATAGGGCAAGGACTGATTGGCTCAGTGTCAGGATAATGTGACTGAATGGGATATCAGGTCATGTGCTGGTGGCCTCGTCTCCCAGTGGGGCAGCACTATAAACTCGCCATGAGTGTGCATTGTCACAAGTCGGTACCCGTCCTGATATGACCTTAGATGTTGCCAGGACGTAAAACTCCAACAACCAATCAGTGCATAGACGCCAGAGGAAGGGGGGTGCGGGGGTTATGATTTATGCTTCAGTTTTTCATGTGGTGCCATATTAGCCCATCTCAGACACTAACAACGATAACAATGCACATAATCAGTGAGTCCGCCGTGTTGTGCATCCGGAAGTGAAGCGCGCGTCTCTATTGAAGAATGCCTGCGCATGCGTGGTAAGCAGTGCCAGTCTGAGCGCAGTGATTCGGCGAAGGGCGATATTTCATAGGCGTAGATAGACGACTGGGGTTGCATACAGCCTGCCAGATTAACCATGTCCCCCACACAATTAAAAATGATTGATGTCGACTCCCCTAGGATGGTCTTTTGTTCCTCGCGCCGTGTCCTATGGACGCTGGCTTCATTAGCGTATCATTATAGAGTCTCGGCACCCACTAGGGGCCCGGTCTTGGATAATTGATGCTGAAGCGGAGGGACTTTTAAATCAAACTAGACCGGCAAGCGAGGCGCCTGCCCGCATCCTGGTGAGCCAGCCTGCAGTTTTCTTCTCACACCAGTCCGCGCTTAAAATTGTACAGCTCAGGGATGAAAGATCTCCGCGATTCCGCGGATTTCCGGGATTTTTCAATCCCGCAGCACCATCAGCCTATACTACTAATATGTGGTGCTGACGCCGCAGCACTATCAGCGTACGCTACTAATATTAATAAATGCTCCAAGCGTTGCAGCACTATTAGCATACACTACTAATACATGTTCAAACAGTGCAGCACTTTCACAAGTTTCAGCATATACCAATATATATGAAACCCGACTTCTGGGAATTTTCCGCGATTCCCTGACAATGCTAAGCCTATGGGAGAATATCAGCATTTCCGCTTTTTTCCCCGAAGACCACTTTCATCCCTGACAGCTGCGTGTGTGGCCCTGGAGATTATTGTTTAGACTATTGTTGGTGTTATTGTTGCTATTATTATTACTACTACTGTTAATTTTATTATTACTGTTATTGTTGTTATTATTGTTGTTATTATTATTGCTATTGTTATTGTTGATAATATTGTTGTTATTGTCCTCGTTATCATTGGTGTCATCGTTGTCGACATTGTCGTCATTGTCATTACTGAACATACTGTTATCATTCTTCTTATTATTATTCACCATTATTACCATCATAGCTATTGTCATGGGGGTGATGAAAATGGAAAATATTGCGCCTAGAGCGGGATTTGAACCCACATCTCTTTGCATTCGGAGCCAATGTGCTAACCATTACACCACCTAGGCTCCCTGATGTCACCACACTACCCACGCCTACCTGTTTATAGGGCTCCTTGCCCGAGAGGTCAGTGCAGACCACTACACTATTTTGTTATTTTATAGTGCTATTGTTCTTATTACTCGTATTATTTGATTGCTGCATCATAAAACATATATGCACCAGATAATTCATTTTGTGAATATAAATGATGGAAAGATCTACCATCATTCATGTCCAATATCATGTGTTCCGTACCCTGATTATGTGATTGCTGCAGGATTACCACCGTCCTTGTAGCCAAATCCAGCCATATATCACTTTCACCGCCTATTTTCAACACTCCCATTCCTGTTTGTCATTCTCACCCAGACAATCTTGTCTTCGCATCATTGATCTAAGAGTAACTATATATGTATACATGTGTATATAGTTGTCTTTGTAATGATCTATGAGCAACTATATATATATATATATATATGCATACAATTTTATATAAATAATGGATTCATATGTGTATATTTATTTTCTTATTATATATATATATCGATAATACTATGTTGTCTTCGAGTAAATCCGAGTAAATTCGCCTTGGTTCAGAATGCTTATACGCACCATAATGAGTGACCATTACACTATTATACTCCTTACTACACGGCGATTGTCTGCAATTGAAATTTCCCCTGCTTAACAAACTATATGTAATATAAAAGAAATATTTGTTCAATCTACAGGTGTACTGCTCTACTACTGTACTAATATACTACTGCATTGTTATACTACTATGCTACTATACTAATGTGCTACAGAATTACTTACTACTAATTACCATACTACTGTACTACTAATACTATGACACTACTTTACTAGTGTACTGCTATATTACTATGCTAGTGTACTATTGTACTTCTATTTTACTGTACTATACAACGATGGTACTGTACTATTATATCACTATACTAGTGTACTGTTGTACTACTGTACTATTATACCATGATGCCAGTGTACTGTTGTACTACTGTACTATTATACCACGATGATATTGTACTGTTGCACTACTGTACTATTATACCACAATGATATTGTACTGTTGTACTACTGTACTATTATACCACTATACTAGTGCACTGTTGTACTTCTGTACTATTATACCACTATATTAGTGTACTGTTGTACTACTGTACTATTATACCACTATACTAGTGTACTGTTGTACTACTGTACTATTATACCACGATGATATTGTACTGTTGTACTACTGTATTATTATACCACTATACTAGTGTACTGTTGTACTACTGTACTATTATACCATTATACTAGTGTACTGTTGTACTACTGTACTATTATACCACTATACTAGTGTACTGTTGTACTACTGTACTATTATACCACGATGATATTGTACTGTTGTACTACTGTATTATTATACCACTATACTAGTGTATGTTGTACTACTGTACTATTATACCACTATACTAGTGTACTGTTGTACTACTGTACTATTATACCACTATACTAGTGTACTGTTGTACTACTGTACTATTATACCACTATACTAGTGTACTGTTGTACTACTGTACTATTATACCATGATGCTAGTGTACTGTTGTACTACTGTACTATTATACCACGATGATATTGTACTGTTGCACTACTGTACTATTATACCACAATGATATTGTACTGTTGTACTACTGTACTATTATACCACTATACTAGTGCACTGTTGTACTTCTGTACTATTATACCACTATATTAGTGTACTGTTGTACTACTGTACTATTATACCACTATACTAGTGTACTGTTGTACTACTGTACTATTATACCACGATGATATTGTACTGTTGTACTACTGTATTATTATACCACTATACTAGTGTACTGTTGTACTACTGTACTATTATACCACGATGATATTGTACTGTTGTACTACTTTACTATTATACCACTATACTAGTGTACTGTTGTACTACTGTACTATTATACCACTATACTAGTGTACTGTTGTACTACTGTACTATTATACCACTATACTAGTGTACTGTTGTACTACTGTACTATTATACCACTATACTAGTGTACTGTTGTACTACTGTACTATTATACCACTATACTAGTGTACTGTTGTACTACTGTATTATTATACCACTATACTAGTGTACTATTGTACTACTGTACTATTATACCACGATGCTAGTGTACTGTTGTACTACTGTACTATTATACCACTATACTAGTGTACTGTTGGACTACTGTACTATTATACCACTATACCAGTGTAGTGTTGTACTACTGTACTATTATACTACGACGCTAGTGTAGTGTTGTACTACTGTACTATTGCACCACGATGCTAGTGTACTGTTGTACTACTGTAAGTTATACCACTATACGAGTGTAGTGTTGTACTACTGTACTATTACACCACGGTGCTAGTGTACTGTTGTACTACTGTACTATTGCACCACTATACTAGTGTACTGTTGTACTACTGTACTATTATACCATGGTGCTAGTGTACTGTTGTACTACTGTACTATTATACCACTATGCTAGTGTACTGTTGGACTACTGTACTATTATACCACTATACCAGTGTAGTGTTGTACTACTGTACTATTATACTACGACGCTAGTGTAGTGTTGTACTACTGTACTATTGCACCACGATGCTAGTGTACTGTTGTACTACTGTAAGTTATACCACTATACCAGTGTAGTGTTGTACTACTGTACTATTACACCACGGTGCTAGTGTACTGTTGTACTACTGTACTATTTCACCACTATACTAGTGTACTGTTGTACTACTGTACTATTATACCATGATGCTAGTGTACTGTTGTACTACTGTACTATTATACCACTATACTAGTGTACTGCTGTACTACTGTACTATTATACCACGATGCTAGTGTACTGTTGTACTACTGTACTATTGCACCACTATACTAGTGTACTGTTGTACTACTTTACTATTATACCACGAGGTTAGTGTACTGTTGTACTACTGTACTGTTGTGCCACTATGCGTGTGTGAGTGTGAGTGAGTGACTTGGGAGGTTTTACATCATGTCGGTAACTATGGCCATATTCATGACCACATACTACTATAGTATGTTACTATGCTACTATGCTACTATGCTACTACGGTGCTACTATATTACTGGACCGATACGATGGCTAAACCGGTAAGAGCGCTATCTAGCTTCCCCTACTGGAGGTTGTTCGAACCCCAACCAAGTCAAACCAATGACTTACAAAAAATTATACTTGCGCTCGCCATTACTAGGATAGAGTAAGGACTGGTTGGCACAGTATCAGTATAAATACTATAATGTAACTGTGTGATCTATTGGGTTATGGTGCCGGCTGCCCAGTTTCCCGGTGGTGCAACATTATGAAATTTCCATGAGTGCACACAGTCATAAGTCGGTATCCATCCTGATATGACCTAATGGTCCTGTCACATTATGACGCTTCTCGCCAGCGCGCCGCCAATACGCAAAATCACTTTTAATTGTCGAGACACGTCAAACTTTTCGGCGTCAGTGCAACGTATTGATAGCGTGTGGCCGACGTTGTGAGAAAAAAAGAAAAAAAAAGTTTGGCGCGCCGTCCTGATATGACCTTAGATGATGGTAGGATGTAAAACAACAAAAACCAAACAAAGCAACAGTTTGGTGCAACATGTGGGAATGACCCTCACGCGTGCGTGGCGTGTGCATAACGTTCGCATAACATTATTCCAGTGCGTTTAACGTATCTCGACGCACCCCTAACATCGCCATAATGTTAGCACCTGCGCATTGTTGCATGTCGAAAGTTTTGTCCAAGCACAAAACTTCGCCGATTCCCTGACGCACGCTGCCGACCCACGCCGACCATCGCCGTCCATCAATGAATACCAACGTGCACCTAACACGCGCGTAACGCTTCATGACGTATCCCGATGTTCCACCAAAAAATCACAAACTTAAATGCGCGTTGGCGAGAAGCGTCGTAATGTGACAGCACCATTAGATGTTGCCTCTTCTTCTTGGTTGTCCATCGGTGACGATGATAACAGCAACTCATCATTTGTTGTGAACTCGTCGATGACCAATGAGTGCAATTTGTGCTCGGAATGTGTGGTGGCACCTTGGACATGTGTGTAGCTGCAGTCAGAGAGTCTAGTAGATATTGCTAGGATGTAGATGCCCATACTGTGTTGCTGTATTATTATATTAGTAAATGACTGAACTACTTTTCTACTGTGCGACTGTATTAGTGTACCACTATAGATCTACTACTGTGCCACTATGCTACTGTGTTGCTGTGCTGCTGTGCTACTGTGCTGCTATGCTGCTATTTTGCTATACTTATATATCAGATCCTCAATATTGACTCATGTATTTTCATTTGTCTGCCACTATGATATACAGTTTGACAAATAATGTTTCACACATTTGTTCTAAAAAGAAGCAGATTAAATCATTGCGATACAAGCGACAGTGCACCGTAGATTCCAGGTAACCCAGTGACCCTGGTTCGGGATATTGGCCGCAAATAATTTATTTTATTCAGTAAATTTATTTGTATTCATCAAACGAAGTTGGGAATATTGTGATTTATTTACACGATTTCATTTCCCATTTCATACATAAGACGTGGAGCGGTAATAAGTATGGCATATATGTACTGCTGCAGTAGGGGTGCAAACCAGCCTTATGTAAAAGGTGGCGAAAATGCGGGTAAAAGAATTGAGGGCCTAATTTAACAATCTAAGAAGCAACATTTATTCTTTACATCTGTTTTATTATTTACCCGCTACCTTTGAGTTGAAAAATATAATATAATATCTAGTTTAATAAGATTTAAAAGTGAAATCGACGGCGTTCTGCGGCCGCCATCTTGTCTTTTTGCATTCTCTCCCATTTCACCAACTCTGTGCCTATAGAAGTATCCATTTGATACTGGAGCCACATACTGGAGCCTCACTTCCATACTGGAGCCTCACTTCCATACTAACGCTATTTTCGCCAGTATTTATATAAGGCTGGTCTTCACCCGTGTACTACAAGTACCGGGTGAATCTTTTATCTAACTACAGCTGTGCATCCTAGAAAAGTACAACTTGGATGATGATCTGTACTGTCGGCTTGGTTTAACCGCGTTCTCAGTGATAACGTGCTTTTAAATAAATAGATAGAAAATATTTAAATAAATAAAGATCTCTCGTACTCCCATTCATATATGACCAGAGGAACGTTAACTTTACATGTGAATACATTCGTTTATTTAAACATAATTTTAAAATATAACAAATTAAGCAGGAACATTCATCGCGAGAAATCAGAATAAAGTGGGTTATATAGATTATATATACATTATATATAATATATATATGATGTAAATATAAAATATATATAATATATATAATATATATAATATATATAATATATATAATGTATATAATATATATAATATATATAATATATATAATATATGTATTATATGTAATATATGTAATATATGTAATATATATAATATATATAATATGTATATGTGTGTAAATATATATTATATATAAAGACTACTGTAGACACATTATATATAATTTGTCAACAGTACTGATATACAAAAATAAATGGTATAAAATTCCAACAACATAAATAAACTAGTATCAGCCCACCAACTAGGCTGCTCCAATTTGGCGTTCCCGCTGGGCGGCACTTGTGGCTGTAGCGCCAGAAGCCATAGCGCGGATATATATATAAGGCTTGGGTGGACGGCACATTCATTTTTTAAGCCTTTCCTCTCTCACCCCATTACACGTTACCAGCTTTCCCAAGGAAACTGCCTGCCGCAAATGGGCCCCGCTTGTGATCAGCAGGAGCGGGAGGGAGGAGTGGGCGGGGGCCTCTGCATCCGGCCACTCGCAGAGCATGCTGGGAGCTGTTTTACCAAAACTCCTTCAGCAGTCACAGCCGGGGGGGATATTGCTATTGCAACAGTCGCTTCTTATAAGTAGATATTTGAACTTCTTTGCAGTCAACTCGGTTACATTCCATAATATAAGGCACCTAAGATGTTGACTTGGCGTGAAGAATCGGGGGATTAGTTTGAGCACCGGCCGCTTGGGGGTGTGGGGTGTGTGTGATTGGTGTGAAGGGGTATGGAGGTGTGGTGGGGGTGGAGTGTGGGGGTCAGTTGGGGCGGGGGGAATCGATCAATTCTTTAAAGGGGAGCTTTAAGTAGTCGGAGACCTGGAGGCCACAGCTGGCTCAATTCCCATGGAAACGCGGCGTCGAAGACAATGTTCGGGGTTCCGGTCGCCGGGCCGGCCTTCTCACCTCGGGCCCGGCGCATACTTAGGCGGCGGCCAGGGGAAGGCTTCCCGGTGTCGCAGTTTCAGCGCCCGGTCAGTTTCAGCGCCCGGTCAATTTCATGCGCATGCGTCAAAATCTAACATCATCATCACTAACCTTATCAATTTAATATAATGTTTTTGGTCAAGATGTTTTCTACATGTGTACAAAGCGATTTGTTTCTAGGTGGTGTCGTTTTAGAGATATATCACTTTTCCTGTATTTTCTGTAAGAAGATTACTAGCGACCATTGACAATGCCTTGAGTTTGACGGTACACGCAGTGCAAAACCCTAGTTTTATTCAAAATTAATACAAATCAAGAACCCATACCTTATAAATTTAATATAGTCTTTTTGGTAAAGATGTTTTCTATATGTGTACCAAGCGATTTGTTAATAGGTGGTGTAGTTTTAGAGATATTTCACTTTTGCTGTATTTTCTGTATGAAGATTGCTCACGACCATTGACAATGCCTTGAGTTTGAGTCTATACGGGCGGTGGAAACTGACCGGGCGCTGAAACTGCGACACCGGCAAGTGGAGGAAGGAGATAGGAGTGGGGGCGTTGTGTGGGTGTCAGGGTGGGGGAGAGGATGTGAGGATGTGTGTGTGTGGGGGGGGGGGGGGGTTAGGTATGCATAGTGGAGGACTGAATAGCGCCGGTGTGGGGAGGAGGGGCGTTAAAGGTTAACCTGTCTAAACCCCTCTTGACTTTACTTGTATGTAGATGTCTTATAATTAAAGAGTAGATCTAGTGCTTTATGCTAGCATCGGCTGATTTACAGCAAACAGGAAAATGTCGGACATACATACATGCTTATGATGTTCATAGTCCGCTCTTGAGCCGGGTAATAGTGCATAGTTTTGTTTATTTTGTTTGGGGATTTACATCCTAGGAACATTTAAAGTCATATTAAAACGTGTATCGATTTGTGACAGCATGCACTCGTGAGAATTTAATAGTGGTGCCACACGAGGAGACTGGGCTACCAGCAACGTGATCAGGTCGATATCCCACTCAGTCACATTATCCTGATATACTGGGCAAACCAGTGTCCTTATTCTATCCAAGTAATGCCAAGGGCCAGGTTAGGTAGCGACAAGTATCAATTTTATAAGTGTTTGGTTTGACTTGGTTGAGCTTCAAACCCACAATATTCCATACGGGAAGGCAGCCAGTGCTCTTAATTATTCAGCCACCTCGTCCAGTCTAAATATTGCTTAGAACAACCATATGACATACCGACAAGAAGTCATATATGTGTGTGTGGGAGGGGGGGGGGTAAATAATGTCCAACCTGATATAGCATATTGATCCATAAGGGCCCCTGGTCAAGATGAGTCAATATATTGACATTTGATGCTAGAATGTATGACCGAAAGGCTATAAGAACAATATTGCAGGATGTGAAGCACATATATTCCAACTGTGTTATTTAGTAACGTCCAAGTTTAAGGCGACACCCGTTGTTTGTTTATTGCACCGCGACAGTACCATGGGCCGTATTAAAAATGCATTGCCAGCATCCTGCTATATACCATGAGCTAGCCATTGCTATGACTTCGCAGCAGAACGTCCACTCTACCGTGCAACTGGTACTATTTGGAGAAATTGCAACAAAACACAGTTCCCAATCCCATTGTTAAATGCGGTCACATTGTGCGATGGACCACGTAAAGTCGGTCCTATTGTCGGTCGATTTAGAAAGGTTTTACTGGATATATATGAAGAGTTCAGGTGCAAAACCCCTTACACGGAAATCCAAATGATGACCCGATATCCCACTCAGTCACATTATGCTGACACTGAGCGAATCAGTAATACTTGTATTTTGTCCCACACTTGTTTCCGTGGAAAATATAAAGGAGCACTAAAATATTATGTTTATTCTCGAAGTCAGAGGATATCTAAGCATGTGAACATTGTTCTTGTGATAGTTGTGCATTATGTCTACACAGCAGTTATGTATGTATGCATGTATAGCCTGAATGTGGAAAGTTTGTAACGATTTCTTCCGTTCTCCAACGGTGGTCTATCTGATTGGTGCCTGTCAGATATACATGTATAATATGTATATGTATATATACCGGTTCGAATACTGACCGAGTCAAATGAGTGATACACTAAATAAATACATTTCGCTACTCTCCTAGCGCTTACCATTACTATCATAGGGAATGGATTGGTTTGTTCAGTATCAGAATAATGCCGCTGAGTGGGATATCGGGCATTGTGCCAGCGGCACGGTCTAGCAGCACGGTAAAAGTCACAATGATTGTGAACTGACACGAGTAGGCACCCACATCCTGATATGACAGTATATATTGCTAGGACGTATACTCCCAATAAACAAAGAGCTAAGTATATACAAAGAGAGACAGAGAGAGATAAAGAAGAGAGGGTTCATAGGTTCAGATAGCTTTAGCCCCTTAAGCTAAGATTCCTTATACGCGGTATGCGGCATATGGCATGCAAATGCGAATGTGGTATATGCGAAATAGATATATGCCAATCCCCAATAGCCGATGTTTAGTTTTTGTGCTGGAATATGGTTAAACAAAAACAAAAAACACCAAAAAAGTTACCCATGACATTTCTTTGGGTTTTTCCTCCAAAGTTGTGAAGGAAGATCAAAGTTACTATTGTTTTCTATGCCAAACGTAGCAGTATTCACATTCGTATTCGCATCGATCGGTCCATGGGTCGATCCATTTGCCGCATTCACATTCGCATTCCCGTTCGTATTCGCATTCGGACGTATGGAAGCACCACTATTCATTTACATGCTTTTCAATTTTTTGCCGCATTCGCATTCGCATTCGCATGCCGCATACCGCGTATAAGGAATCTTAGCTTCATAGCTCTACTCTGTAAAGACATTACAAGGGGAGTCTTTGACTGTCTGCCAAGTGCCCTTGTCCATGCTATAATCTTAAAGCGAATGGCCCATTGGCTCGGACAGGGTCGGTCAGCCCACCCCACCCGATCCCACACCCACACCCAACCACACACAGCTCTAGCTGTTATTGACAATGCAGTAGGAGTGTTCGGCTGTTCCTGGTCTCTTTGTTCAGTCCTGCCCTTTTCTTTTTCTTGAAGATTGATACTGCCTATCATGGATAAGTCTGAATAGTCTTTTTTTCATCATCGGACAGTGAACAGACGGGATGGCCGAATGAGTTGAGCATCCGTCTCCTGTTTTGGGAGATTGGGGGATCCGAACCCATGGGTTTGTGGGTTCGAACCCTGGTCAATCAAAGAAATTACTTTAAAATTGATATTTCTCACTTCCTAACCAGGCGCTCAGCATTATTAGGATAGGGCAATGACTGGTTAGGCCAGTGTCAGGATAATGTGACTGAGTGGGATATCAGATCATGGTGCTGGCAGCCTGGGCTCTGAGTGGGGCAGCACTATAAAGTCGCCATATGTGTGCACTGTCACAAGTCGGTACCTTTCCTGATTTGACCATAGATGTTGCTAGGATGTAAAACAACAACAAACAAACAAACCATTAGACAGTTGGTTGATAAAAAGCCTGAGCCTACACTTTTACCGACCCAAGGGATTTTCAACCTCCCACACTACGTAGATATAATATGAGAGCAACTGTCCTTTGATGATGCTGTAAGTTATACACAGTGGTGGAAATCCAATTTGGCAGGGGTGATGCCACAGGGAATCTAACCACTAACCTAATAAAGTTAGACACTCTAACCACTCCGCCACAGAGAACACCATTAGCCTCTGTCAGTGCTGATCATATTAATTTGTTTGTTTGTTTGTTGTGTTACGTCCTAGCAACATCTAAGGTCATATCAGGACGGGTACCGACTTGTGACAGTATGCACTCATGGCGATTTTATAGTGCTGCCCCACTGGGAAATCAGGCCGCCGGCACCATGAACCGATATCCCACTCAGTCACATTATCCTGACACCGGGCTAACCAGCCCTTGCCCTATCCTTATAATGCCGAGCCCCAGGCTAGGAAGTGACAAGTATCAATTTTTAAGTCATCGGTTTGACTCGACCGGGAACAGAACTCGCGAACTCCCAATCTTCCGCACGCGAGTCCTGTGCTCTACCAATTCGGCCACCGCGCCCGGTCTGATCATATTGAAGCTGCGACTGATGTGATGGCTGCCGAACCTCGCTCTGAATAACAATGTTATTAACACGCTCCCAATGGAGGGACCCGATCACTTGAAATGTTGATACAGTAGGGATTGCTTTCATTCTTAGGTTCCTGAAAATTACGAGTTATTTTTCCTCTCTCTCCAATATTGCCCATCTCGAGTTAGTCCTGCAAAGTGTCAGAATGAGTTGAGCATCCGCTTCTCTTGTGGCAGGTCGTGGGAATCCCATCCAGCCGAGTCAAACCAATGACTTAAAATGTTATACTTGTTGCGACTTAGCCTGGAACGTGGCATTACTAGGATCAGGCAAGGAGCAATGGAGTGAGAAAGACCAATTGTCCGTGACTGAAATTTCCGCCACTTAATGAAGGAATAAAAAAATTGTAATATACAGTAAAACCTCTCTAACCGACCACCTCCACAGATCGACCACTCCCCTATATCGACCGCTTTATTTCGGTCTCAACAATACGATTGTAACCATCTTCCATCTTCCATCTCCCTAATCCGACCACCTCCCTAAATGGACCACTTAAAGTCGGTCCTAAGGTCGGTCGATTTAGAGAGGTTTTACCGTATATATATAATTCTTTAAAAGCAATGCTCAGGCTGACCCGTGATGATAATTTTGTAGCTGACTCGGAGGCTGCCAGGGGTTAATTTGTTGCACTTCCGGTTAAGTAGTATTCTTAATCTGAGATATGAGGCCGCTCTCCTACATGGTTCAATATGGACTTCCTACGTTCCACTCTTGAACGGACGAAACAAACTCAAACTGGACAAGAACCGTAGACGTCAATCCAGCGGCATCCGTTCCAAGTTTTTTGCATGTTCAAAACTTGTAACGGATCGGGCGGGATATCAACGGATATGCAACGGACACAAACTGGACTTTGCCGGATATCAACGGACTTTGTTCGGTTTCTTTCCGTTTCCTCAATCCGGCGAGGTGTGACAGGGGCATAACGGTTACCCACTGATCGAGGCATCCTACAGCTGTGCTGTCAACCAAAGCGCAATTAACTTTGATACCGTGATCTGTTACCTAAAACACTTAGGCTATGTTATGTATAAAGTACTTATGCGTATATTATGATGAAATGGAATTATCCCGTCATTTGCTATTGTAACCTCCAACCTCCTGTAACCATATTGGGTAGTTGTTGATAGTTGGGTACCAGAGGTTGGTGTGCGGCTTGGAGGGCTAGAGCCCTACTCCCTACCTTCCCTCCAGGTGGCACCTCTGCCCCCCTCCATCTGCCTGATAGGTTTATAGACTCGGCACACGTTGACTTATGACCTAGCGGTAAGGAGGATAGCGGAGAAAGAAGGTGTCTCCACCTTCTCCAGAGGTAACCAGGAGCTATCCCCTAAACACTGCTCAGGCGAGAACATACAAGAAAAAAAAGGTTTAAGTCTTCAGTTTAATAACCACATGTCACATCCACTTTGTCATCAGGGAAGGCAGGGAACATTTTAACTGGAATAAAGAGACAGAACCAGGGGCGGTGTCCGAATCAGTAGAGCGCGGGCCTCGCGTGCAGAAGGTCGGGAGTTCAGTTCCTGGTCGAGTCAAACCAATGACTTATCAAATTGATACTTGTCACTTCCTAGCCTGACGCTCGGCATTATTTGGATATCACAAGGACTGATTAGCTCAGTGTCAGGATAATGTGAATGAGTGGGATATCGGGTCATGGTGCCGGCGACCTGATTTCACAGTGGTGCAGCAGGATAAAGTCACCATGAGTGTGCACTGTCACAAGTCCGTACCCATCCTGATATGACCCACACCACATAAACATGGTATGAGAGCAACTGGCCTTTAGTGACGCTGTAAGTTATACACAGCGGTGGAAATCCAAATTGGCAGAGGTGGGGCATGGGGAATCGAACCACTGACCTTCAGATTAGGAGTACGACCTAGAAAAAAGTGAGACATTCTAACCACTCCGCCACAGAGAATAATAAATGATTGCGCAGGTGCCTCTGCTAACAGCAGTGACCCGTGCCCCAGTGCCCTAGTGCCCCAGCCAATTACTTATATAAGCCATCATTGTGCTCAACAGGCCGCGAAGAAGTCCTATCGAGTTCAATTAATAATATGGGTCGTAATCTTAAGGGCACCAATTCATATGCTGTTAGAGGTATTCATGCCACGAAGGCACATTTGTCACCCATTATAAGCAGGGAAGTCCCGGAATGCCTCGACGCAGCTACACTTAAGGCTAGTATCAGTTATAATAGCGTTAATTCGCGTTCTGACATCATATTAGTCCGGTGAATTATGGGGAATGTATGTATTTCGATTTCAATGTAGATGCAGAAGTCAATAAGGTCATCTTATCTGACAATGATTTCCTCAGAGGACATGATACTTCTATCCAAAGTAAAAATTCGGGAGGTAAGGGGGAATTGCGGTCTGCTAGTACATAACAGTTTGTTTGTAGCTACAGTGGATATTATATATACCTTTTAGTCAAAAGTTTATATATTATATATATATATATATATATATATATATATATATATATATTTTGTGGGTGTGGGTGCTGGTATAGGTATGTGCCTGTCTGTCAAGTATACCAAGCATATTTACCGCTTTATAAAGTGATTGCCATTTTTTTCTTCTTTTTAATCGGGTTATTTCTATTTAATATTTAGAGAAATATGGTAATTATGAATAAATACCCCATTAAAAACTTGAGATACTGAATGAAGGAAATATAATGCGTACCCTTTTCTGTAGCAGTTACCTATGCATGCTTGTTTGTTTGTTTGTTTGTTTGTTGTTGTTTTACGTCCTAGCAACATCTAAGGTCATATCACTGACATATCTATGCATGCTAAAAGTGTGTGGGAGTGTCAGTATCAGTGATGGTAGGGGCTTGTGATGGGATATTGTCAGAACCCACGGGCCGCCTCCTATATTGCGTTACCTTATCCAGGCAGGCATTCCGTATGCGCCGTAATTGCGTTAGGTCGGCCGCCATAGACATGTACTCTTTATATAAATAGAGGGGCTCCCTTTGCCGCAGGCTCCACTGAATACATCCATATATTTTCTGCGCGCGCAGAGTCGTATTCAGTTATGTTTCATGTAGTGTGTGCTGTCATAGAGGAGCACTACACATACTCAAGGAGGATACATTCAAGTAGCTGTATCCCTATGTACAAATATATATGCACACATATTCACATGTATTTACACATATATATGTGTGTACATGTTTACATATATATATGAAGAGTTCAGGCGCAAAACCTTGTAAATGACAATCCAAAAAGGGAGTTTACCCGACCTCACTCTACCCGACCTCACTCTACCTGACCTCACTCTGCCCGACCTCACTCTACCCGACCTGGCTTTATACAGCTTGACTTAACCGACCTGACTCTATGCGACCTCACTCTACCCGACGAGACTCTACCTGACCTCACTCTACCCGCCCTCACTCTACCCGACCTCACTCTACCCGACCTCACTCTACCCGACCTCACTCTACCCGACCTAGCTTCATACAGCTTGACTTAACCGACCTGACTTTACCCGACCTAAAGTCAGGTCGGGTAAAGTCAAGTCCAGTAGAGTTGAGTCGGGTAGAGTAGAGTCGAGTAGAGTCAAGTCAGGTACAGTCAAGTTGGATACAGCCGAGTCAGGTAGAGTCGAGTCGGGTAGATTCGAGTCGAGTAGAGTCAAGTCAGGTATAGTTGAGTTGAGTCGAATCGAGTTGGGTAGAGTCGAGTTGAGTTTAGAGTCGAGTCGAGTTTGGTAGAATCGAGTTGAGTTGGGTAGAGCCGAGTTGGGTAGAGTCGAGTGCAGTCAAGTAGAGTTGGGTAGAGTCGAGTCGGGCAGAGTCGAGTCGAGTTGTGTATAGTTGAGTCGAGTTGGGTAAAGTTGAGTCGAGTTGGGTAGAGTTGAGTCCGGTAAAGTCAAGTCGAGCTGAGTAGAGTCAAGTCGGGTAGAGTCGAGTTGGGTAGAGTCAAGTTGGGTAGTCGAGTTGGATAGAGTCAAGTCGGGTAGAGTCGAGGTGGGTAGAGTTGAGTCAGGTAGAGTCGAGTCGAGTTGGGTATAGTCCAGTCGGGTAGAGTCGATTGAGTTGGGTAGAGTCGAGTCGGGTAGAATCGAGTCGGGTAGAATCGAGTAGAGTCGAGTCAAATCGAGTTGGGTAGAGTTGAGTCGAGTTGGGTAGAATCGAGTCGGGTAGAGTCAAGTTGGGTAGAGTCAAGTTGCATAGAGTCGAGTCAAGTCGGTTACAGTCGAGTCAGGTACAGTTGAGTCAATTTTGGTAGAGTTGATTTGGGTAGAGTCGATTCGGGTAGAGTCAATTCTGGTAGAGTCGATTCAGGTAGTCGATTCAGGTACAGTCGAGTCGGGTAGAGTAGAGTCGAGTAGAGTAGAGTGAAGTCAGGTACAGTCGAGTTGGATAGAATCGAGTTGAATAGAGTCGAATCAGGTAGAGTCGAGTCGGGTAGTGTTGAGTAGAGTCGGGTATAGTCATGTATAGTCGAGTAGAGTCAAGTAAAGTCGAGTAGATTCCAGTAGAGTCGAGTCGGGTAGGGTAGAGTCGAGCAGAGTCGGGCAAAGTCAGGCAAAGTCGGGTAAAGTTGGGCAAAGTCGGGAAAAGTCGGGAAAAGTCGGGCACAGTCCGGAAAAGTTGGGCAAAGTCAGGAAACGTCGGAAAAAGACGGGCAAAGTCGGGAAAAGTCGGGCAAAGTCAGTCAAAAGCCAAGCGGCACCATGCATCAAGCGCCAAAAATCGCTCCAAAAGCGATGCTATCCTATCCGTCCGCGCGACGCCCGTGTGATAACTGCTCGCGCCAGTGTGTTCGGCTTCTCTTTGTTACATACATTTCGATTTTTTCCGCGTGACGCCCGCGCGAGAACCGCGTGACTTCCGCGTCCTGTTTGTTCACAGCTTGGTGGTTGCGAACACACTGTTGGGCAATATATAGAGAGAGAGAGAGAGAGTTTTTGCCGCGTGCCGCCCGCTTCCAGTGTGTTCGCTATTTCCGCGTGAGAACCACATGCCATCCGCTTGTACTTGCCGCCCGCGCGACGCACGCGTCCTGTCTGTCCCTAGCTTAACGCGTCTATAAATCCCCATGCCTTTCGATTACAGTCTGTCGCCCTCAATATCATACCAAATTGATACTGTATGGCGTTGTTAATTAATCTCATCACCTAGCAACCATTCAGGGGTATGGTATTGATAAGGTCACCAGAAAATTGCTGCATTCACCTGACCCCCCACCCCCCCACCCCCCTAGCCCCTATATGTGGAGCATTGTTAGGATATGTTGTGCGCATGTGTGTAGTTCACAAAGGGAACATGATGTCGTCCCGTCCCGCCTCCTATACACCGCGCCCGGCATGTGTGTATAGATGCGCAGCCATCCCGCCCGTCCATCCACATCGTGCCCCACATGCTGCGCATGCGCTGTTACAGGATGGGTCTGAGTTATGATGACAGGAGGCCGCTCTACTAACTGAGCAACGCTGGAAAATGGCAGCAGGCAAACACAAACAGCCAAAAATAACACCACACTCCCTCCTTGAAGCAAGCAAAAAGAACACTTAAATAAAAAACACATAGGGACATTTAAAATTGGTTTGCGAGAAATTATGTTTGTTTCAGCTCCTGAATATTTGAAAGCGTGTTCTGTGGAGTGTTGATTAAATTCATTACGGTGTGGTACGTGTTTAAGCAAAAAAGGATTTAGGTCGTTTGGTGGCGATAAATTGTTATTGACATGGGCTCGATGCTGGCGTTCCTGCACCTGTCGCCCTGCATTGCTGTTACATCACACACACGCCGTCCTAGGAACATCACGCATTAAATATTCACTACGAAATCTGTACAATTAGAAAACTGAGCAGGACACATATATACCACCTACATACACCGGCCTGTTGTGTATATTCATGCCACTGCTCAACTCCATGAATATATGGTACATGGGTAGTGTTGTGTGCCGTTTTATTCAATTTTCTGTGTTTGTGATTATGTTGGGATAGGGAAGAGTGGGTGGGTGGGTGGGTGGGTGGGAATCACTTGCCCTGGGATATATAGATAGCCCGGTCAGACGTCACAGACACACTTGCTATCCGGACCGCACTTCGTCCACACCTCTCTCTATCACCTCTCTGCCGGCCTGGCACCTCCTTGATATGTCTGAAAAGAGTTCCAGGAGGGGGGGGCCCGCCGGCATTTTCACTTTCTACTCTTACTCTGTCCGTGTCTATGGCTCGCTGGATGGTCACCGTAGGGCAAATAGACACGGTCCTTTGACTCAACTCTCCTCATTTCTCTTTCCTAGATTCTGCCATTTCGATTTCTCCCAGGCACACTTCTTCCCCTGACCAGGGTTGTTGTGTTCTTGGGTGGGGCCCTTCACCTATTACGATTTCTCTGTCTGGTTCTTGTTGCTGGAAAGACCGCTGCTCCCACCTTTGCCCGCCTTCCTCAAACCCCTGCTGCTGACCGGATTCAAGTGCTACACTACACTACACACACCTACAACTCAACTACACACCGGCACGGAGAGATTTGCTGCCACCCGACGCCCCGCCGTCACTATGTTGTGAAGGATGTCCCCAGCCTTCACAACACTCCCTCTACGAAGACAAGTCTTCAACCACAGATTGGGCCGATTTATCGGAGTCTCTCTACCCAATGTTGCAGTTCTGCAACCGGTAACCGTCGTAAGGTTACAAACACCCCAATTGATTGATTGACGTCACAGACACTCATTGAGAATCAATGGTATAGTGGCCCAGCTATACGCACCCCCAATAAAAGCCTGAATGGTGACCAAATGGTCCCTTTCGTTGGATCGCACGAACTATTAGCAGTCACATGAACAGATATAGGTTAGCGAGGCGGGTTGGGCAGTTCCCCCACCCCACCCCCACCCCACCCCACCACCACCACCACCCACCACCGCCCACCTCGCTCGCACCTCGCTCCCACCCACACCCACACCCCAACGCACTCACACACACCCCACCCACACCCACATTGATTAAGCAGGGGAAATTTCAATCGCGGACAATTGGTCTTCCTCATTCGACTGCTCCTTGCTCTATCCTAGTTATGCCGAACGTCAGGCTACGTAGTAACAAGTATTAATTTAGTTTTTACTGGACGAGGGTACGAACCTGCAGGTTCGAATCTCACGATCTATCAAAACGAGGTTCAACTCATCCGGCCACCCTGTCTGAGTTGCGATGAAATGATGCAGTCACTCATCACATAGTTTTCTGACACACTCAAAACCATATAAAAATAGACCAATGTATGATTGCAGGGATGTTTGTTTAATGAGGCTTTATGTCCTATCAACAGCTAAGTTCATATCATTATCGGTATCGACGTGTGGCAATGTACACCCATAGCGACTTTATATAATTATAGTGCTGCCTCACTGGAGGACCAGGCCACCGACACCGTGATCCGATTTCCCACTCAGTCACCATATCCTGATACACGTACTGGGCAACCCAGTGCTTGCCATATCCTAGTAGTGCCGAGTACCAGGCTATGGAACAATAATATTAATCCTGTAGGTCATTGATTTGACTCAACCAGGGGTCGAACACACGACCTCCCACACGGAAAACCAGCTAGCGCTTTTGCCGATTCTGTCATCCCTTCCATGTTGTAGCAATATGTCAGCCATGATCTCTCCATCCCTTCCATTATGCGATGGAATTTCAAGGAGTGATACTCTTGTATACATAAATGCATCGTTTGGATTTCCATTGTTTTGGGGGAGCTGAAAGATAGGTATTAAGATTATACTTCAGATCGTCTCTCCATCGTTGTCATTAAGTATGCAATAGTAGACCTACACGCGTAATAGTACATTTGCAATGTTGGCTGGTTGGGTGTTGTTGTTTTATGTCCTAGCAACATACAAGCAGGTGTTCAAAGGGCAACTCTGCACTCAGATGGATGTTGCCCTAACATAGCAGATGTCTTTGATAATTTAATGAAACAGAAAATGTGTACATTGAAAACAAATTGTCCGCACATATCAGACATCCGTCGATCAAAGGCTTCATTACAGACAGGTATTATTGTACCCTGATATTGCTGCGTTACACCAGAGTTGTTTTGTAACTCAACACACACCCGCAATGTGTATTTAATATCTGCACAGCACGAAGCCTACCCCTCCCGCCCCGCCCCGCCCCGCCCCGCCCCGCCCCCGCCCCCGCCCCGCCCCGCCCCCGCCCCCGCCCCCGGTGTAACCCACACGTAACGCTTAGGCTGGTCGATAACTGGTTCAAGCCGCGAAGCCGTGCCGTGCACATGACTCACAGCAGGCCAAGCGTTACTGTTACTGCTAGGGCCGCCTAGTTAGATGTATGGCCGATGGGAAGGGATGGGACGCGCTCATAACACCTTCAGGGGGAGAATGTGTGTGTGAGGGGGGGGGGGGGGGGGGGGGGGAGGTGACACCGACACGGCAGCTGGTAGTGCATGGGGAGCATTTGACCAACAACAGCTTTACTCACCAAGTGCCACACTGCCAAATCACTACTTACCGGGACAGTAGTATATCATAGATATATGTATGTATATATATATATATATATATATATATATATATATATGTATGTATATATATATATATATATGTATGTATATATATATGTACATATATATACATACATATATGTGCGTAGCGGAGACCCCAGTCCCAGTTTGACTCACTCGGCCAGGGAAACCCAGTGCTATCTCACACGGGTGTATCGGTGATATATATATAATATGTGCATATATTGCACGAAGCCCAGTGCTATCTCACATGGGTGTATCGGTGATATATATATACATATGTATATATATGTGCATATATTGCACGAAGCCGAGTGCTATCTCACACGGGTGTATCGGTGATATATATATATATAATATGTGCATATATTGCACAAAGCGAAATGTTATCTCACATGGGTGTATCGGTGATATATGCATAATACACGAAGCCCAGTGCTACCTCACAAGTATATCGGTGATATAATATGTACATCATATGTAGGCCTATAATATATAATGCATGATGCCCAGTGCTATCTCATACAGGTATATCAGTGATATATATATATATATATAATTTACAGTTCATACTTAACTACTAATTCGATGGTTTTGAATTTCTTCAAATTTCTTTTAAAGATAAATATATTAGGTTGGTAATTATAATGTACCTTACTTTAGGGAGTTTGACGCCCCTGCCCTGCAGAGTTGTAAACCACTGCCTTATGGTACAGGTTCTTGACAGAACCGAAGGGTAAGAGAGCAAACCCTAAACAGAAAACCATGTCACTGTGGCAGCATTAAGGGCGGTTGATGGTTGGAACTCCCAACATCTCCCGACGAGCCACTGCAGGGACAAATAGTTTTGCGCCTGTCTTGACATGTTATTGCCGGTGTGAAACCTCTATTTGCTCCCCGAGAGAGTGCCACTGGTAACTTGCAAAAGCCAGCAGCACTTCAACACTTTTGCAGGCAGCTTTTATGAAATGAAACCTGAAGCTGAGAGACATTAAGACCAACTCATGGACGCAACTCTCACAGCAGAGAGCTAAATGGAGAGCGGCAGTCAAGTAATGAAAGCAGTCTTTGTCGCATCGCGACCGACAGCATGATGATGAAAGAATGGTCGCTAAAATGTTAGCAAACAAGCCCCGTGGGTGTACCCTACCCACGTTCTGACACTTTAGAACATCCGCCTCGAGCTGACGAGGCGCGGCAATCTAATATCTCTTGTGTTAGTGTCTATAAATAGTATAACCTTTTAAGGTTTTGGGAACAGAGAGACTTTAGGGGTTGACATTAAAGGTAGTGTGAGCAAGATTGTATATACTAATTATAGGATGCGTGTTAGCTGGATATAATTCCATGTATGAACCGCGGAGCTACTTGGCTGTCTATTAAGACGTCAAGCTCATTGAAATAACAATTACTGAAACTTTGATTAACACACGGAATTTGGATACCATAATATATACGCGTATATCATATGTACATTTCTGCCCAACATCTTTTAAAGAAATGTTTGTGAAAATAAGAATACAGCTATCCCCTTGTCTGATATTTGCTTACTTATATAGTTTATTTTGATTTTCATCCGATTGCAAAGGAACCTGAGACTTGTGTTTAATCATGCAGGAAATGCCTGAAATATGAAGAAGACTAATTATCCGCAGCTGAAACTTCCCTTGCTTAATCAACCACTGTAATACTGAATAAGCTAGGAAGCGACAGGATTCAATTGTGTATGTCATTGGTTTGATTCGACCAGGAGTCGAACTCCCCATCTCCCTCACGGGAGACCTGCGCTCTACCGATTCGGCCACCGCGTCCGATATATGTATATATATATATATATACATATATATATATGGTAGATATACTGTGGGAAAGTGCTAACACGAAATGGGTGTTGTGGAAATGCTAGTCACAATGTATGAGGTCCCGACCGGTGACTAGCAGTCGACACTCAAGCTTGTGGCATACATAGCTTAGTACTAGTAGTCCTGGGTGCTGGTGTTGCAGCGTCCCGGTGTAACGATTTCAACTTCCCCCCCCTTCCCAAGTTCCCCCCCGGGAATCTGAAAACGTTTTTAACTTCCCTCCAGGGAAATTAAAAACGTTTTCAGATTCCTGGGGGGGAACTTAAAAACAGTTTTCAGATTCCTCCCCCTATTTTCAAATTCCCCCCTCCGGGAATTTAAAATTGTTTAAAAAACTTTAAAAAACGTTTTAAATTTCAGACCTATAATATTTTTTTCTTAACCATCTTGGAGACTTTTTGTGTCATTTGTGGTTAAATATGTTTTATTGTACTAGTAATAATTTCCATTATGCTATTCTCTGTATATTATAATATTTGTCATGAAAAATAACAAAAAATAACAAAAAATAACAAAAATAAAGAAAATTCCCCAAAAATGGGGGGGGAGGGAAAGTTAAAACGAGGGAGGGAATTTGAAAACGTTTTCAAATTCCCCTGGGAGGAATTTGAAAACGTTTTCAAGTTCCCGGGGGGGAACTTGAATATGGGGGGAATTTGAAATCTTTACACCGGTTTACTGTGCAAAGTCAGGCTGACGGCGACCTTTCCGCATATTCTATCTTATGCACCAATTTAGCATAGAACACGAGAGGTGTGGCTGTAAAACAATCCCCACTCTATCACTTATGATCGTTGTGCCAGTGTCTGGGTCAAGCAGCAACATGCCTCACTCACTCCATAGCCATGTGTGACTTGTAAAAATTGTCAACTCCTATACTACTTATTCAGTGCCATATTATAATCGCCAACCCTTGCACTTCTCATATCCGTCTGTCTATCCTGAAGGCCGCATCTTTCCTAAATCTGATTGGTTGGTCAAAAGTGAGTGTGCATTGTTATAAGTTAATACCCATCCTAGTGTGACCATAGAGGTTTCCAAGACAACAAACAAAATTAGAATCATGATTTTTTTTAACATACGTTATATTGCTGATTGATTGATTGGTGGTTGCTTTACGCCATGTCGGCAGCAAAGGCCATATCCACGGCGAGAAATGTTTGGTTTTTATTCAGACCACCGCTTTTACATGTAAAAGCATTCAATCAATTATGTGTCAAGAAAGACTCATTAAATTAAAAAGCTCACAATTAGATATTTGTGGCTAAAGGGAATAAAATTCCCAAGACAAAATTTAAGATTTTATTAGTAATTGATAGAATTTATTTAGTCAACTATATGAGGTGGAACAGACCAGTTGCCCTCAAAAAGGCTCAAATGTTTTCGTGTTTTACTTTAGTAAAAAGGTCATGCATACTGTCTGTGGTGTAAAATTGTTGGCGCAGAGCAAAAAAATCAACACAACTTAGTCAAATGTGTTTGAGTGTCAGCGGGGACTGACACCAAATACATTCAGGGGGTGGTTCCCCCTTGAGCAGAAAAGCATGTGTAAGCCATGAATGGCCATTACGGCAGTGGCTAAGGACCATTTGGTCCCGCCGACCTCCCACACTTCATATTGCAATATCCCCCTTCAATCATGACACCCAAGTAGACAGTCCTTTTTTTTCTCTGCGTGAAGTTCCCCTAATTGCTATTCCGTCCACAACCGACTGTTCAACCTTTCCCGTCCCATCTTCTATCCGAATCTCCTCCTCCTCCTCCTACTTCACTTATGAGCCCTGTCTCAAAAGGTGCTAGCTCTTCGTTTTTTTGTCCATAGTAACGATTGACACAAAACAGCATAGAAACAGTAACACTGAAAACACAAGGACATTTGCTTCAAATCAATATGTATTCTATTGGGATTATTAAACACCATCTACAAAACAAATCAGTTTATCCTGAGCAAATGCATAAGTAGATAGTATATTGATCGTTACTATGGACAAAGTTTTGTCCCATATTGCTTAGCACCTTTTGAGACAGTCTCTTATACCTAAGGCAAATGCTCATGCCTCCGCCGAAGCATGCCACTAAGCCCTAACGATGTTACCCTTTACAGGTTGTAGGCTCCCAGGCAAGGATTCTCTACTCAGATCTGAAGGGAAGGGTTGCAATTGCCCTGGCCTTCAACAAAGCCGTCACTGATGGAACACTCAAGGTACGTGTTGCGGATGTCCATCAATGCGCCTCTCCTGGGATAGGGTCCGCTGGTCCCTGAGGAGGGACTGAAGGTCTGACCCAGCATTGGTACAACACCGGAAGTTGGAGTTGATGGCCCTTCCGGCCCTATCCTTCATGCGAGGTCCTATGCACCGAGCTCATGTTGAACCTTTCTAACCATGTACCTCGTGATGGCCAATGTTGGTAGGGTTCTTGCCATGCATTTGTTTTAATGTAGATTTCAGTGAAATTGTCCCAGCAAATATTTTACATTAGATAAAATCTCACTTCTTGTTTGTATGATTACCAGCGTCTCCTCCCTCTGACACCGCAATTGCAGAGTGCTAATTCTTGTCACCTACGCTCTGTCCTAATTAGTAACCATGGTAATGCCCACTCACCCCTGTGTGCAGGCATAATGCCTCACTGCTATCCCAGCACTCACCACTCTGTGTGTTCTACCACTGGCTTGTATCCTCTATCAGGTTCCAGGATTGATGCAGCATGCGTCATCTCCAAACTAGACTAGTAGAGCCAGAAACCTAATTAGTGGTCTGCTGCATCCCAGATTCAGTATTTCGGAAGATTTGTATTTATTCACTAACTTTAGAGTTACTCCAAATTCATCTTACTGTATGTAAATGGTATATACTGGAAGATTCTTCTTCTTTTTTTTGTGTCCATTAGTTGTTTAAGCAGGGGAAATTTCAGTCATAGATGACTGGTCTTCCTCATTCCACTGCTGGTTGATAGAAAGCCCGAGCCTACACTTTTACCGACCCAATGGATTTTTAACCTCCCACACCACATAGACATGGTATGAGAGCAACCGGCCTTTGATGACGCTGTAAGTTATACACAGCGGTGGAAATCAAAATGGGCAGAGCTCGGGGCACAGGGAATTGAACCGCCGACCCTCAGATTAGGAGTCTAACCTAGAAAAATGTCAGACACTCTAACCACTCCGCCACACAGAACGCCACAGATTAGTATGAACTTTCTAAATAATATCAAAGCTTTATAATATGATGAACGTATTAATTTCCACAAAACAAAGGCACTTACCTAGAGTTGATCCTACATATCTAACTTATATACCTGTGCATTATTTAAACATTCATTGCACATTGGTGCTCCTGTACTATGCTCGAAAATAGGCCCACAAAACCTGTCTAGCATACAGTATTAATAACGTGCACATTACCTGTTATACATTACAAGAATTCATGTCATGCATAGAATATAGCAACGACGCGAAAAACAGTGATATTACTAATATGGTGGTTGAGGATATCCAACTTACATAACATGTGCATGTATTAAGAGGTTTTTACTTACTCAAGGTTATTTTCCTATTACTTCCTTGTTTTGGTATTAATTATGTTCAAATTTGTTGAATACCAGTAAAACTGTATTGCAGGAAGACTCGGTGCTTAAAAAAAATGGCGTTGTGTAGAATAAAGCATCTACCAAAAGAAACACCCAAAAAACACAATATACAAAATACAATTGCATTTAAACCAAATGAACCAAATGGCATGCAGTGTTTTACGGGAACCTTGTTCAGAAAGACTTCATAACTTCAGCGAGATCTAGGCTTAATCACTTCCCCACTGGGGGAGGGGGGGGGATCTGTCAGTTACAAAAATGGAAAACAAAAAAGCAGAAACAAAACAACAAGAGAGAGAAGAAAGATAAACGGGGGAGAGAGAAAGAAAAGAAGGAAATCCCTATCTGAATCCTAATAAAAGCAGTGATTGGGGAAGGGAGACTCCGGATACCCCATCCTCTCATCGGGAAAATAGAGACAAGAAAGGAAAGGTAGTAAGTAGCCGTAATACAGTCACGCTATTCAATCAGTGTAGCAACACATGCCAAGTAAAGTCATATATATGTATTCACCAAAAGCAACGATGACCTTTCTCCTCTTTCTGGCTCTTTCTCTCGCTGAGGATAATTTCATATTAATATTAGGCCCAGACCTATCATAGTGGCAGAATCGGTAGAGCGCACACTTCTCGTGCGGAAGGTTTGTACTTCGAAACCTGGCCGAGTCAAAACAATGATTTACTAAATTGATACTTGTTTTAGCATGGCGCTCTGCATTATTAAGATAGAGCGAGGACTATTAGGATAATGTGACTGAGTGAGAAATTGGGTCATGGTGTTGGTGGTCTGATCTCTCATTGCGGCAGCACTATAAGGTCACAATGAGTGTGCATTATCACATGGGTACCCATCCCGATATGACCTTAGATGTTGCCAGGATGAACCCCAGCAAACATCTGAGACGAGTCATTCGAACTAAATTACCCTAATAGCCAAGGGTTTACCAAAGTGGCCTTAGAAAAAATAACTCTTAGAAAAATAGAATGTTTCAAGCTGTATTATTAGAAAATATAATGTGTCAAGCTATATTCGATCACGATAATTGTGAAAATTTGGACGGTCATGTTACTGCTCCTTTCAAAGAAACTCGACCCACTTTCTCTCCTTAAAACAAATAGAAAAGAGCTTGGGGATGGAGGAGGGGGGCGGAAGGCAATACCACGTGACCAGGCATTCTTAAGGCCCTGTCACATTACGGCGTATGGCGGGAGCGTATTGAAAACCTACGTAGGTCCTGCGCGTGCCGGCCTATGATGACATTTGGTGACCTTTTGGGTGGTTTTGAGCGTATGTGGAACCTACGAGGAGCGTACGAGGAGCGTATGAGGAGCGTATGGGAGCGTGCTGTGACATTTTTTGACAGTATGGGCCATACGCCCTCATAGGTCGGGTTTTTTTTAGCATGCACAAAAAAATTTGGACGGACGGATTTATGAAAGCGTATGGCGGCGTATGCCTCATACGCTTCACATACGCCGGCATCTGGCGGCATCTGGCGGCGTATGAGTAGCGTATGAGTAGCGTATGCGTAGCGTATGAGTAGCATATACGGCGTATGCCGACGTATATGACGTAACGCGCTTACGCCGCCATACGCTCCTGCAAAAAAACCTAATGTGACAGCCCCTTTACCGTGGTCACGGCAGATCTGAGGTATACCGCCGCATGTTAAGCAATCGGGTTTGGAGCCCAACAGGCTGGAGCCAAAATCCCCCATCATTAATGGTGATGACGGTTCTATGATCACCTATATATAGATGCATATGTATATATGTAGATGTACATATACATATGCATATACATATGTATATATGTAGATGTACATAGATGTGCAAAAGATTTCCAGTGCGCGAGTGACAGTATTTGCGGCACTGGTAGCGGTGGGGGGTGGTAGCGCCACCTGTCCCGCCGTGAAGAGGGGGTCACCCATAAAGTAGTATACAACATAAGGATGTTCAAATAAGGAATCTCCCCTTACAAGCCTTTATACTCGCACAAGTTTTATACCTCACATATATATATATTATTATTTATGTATATATATATACACACGAAATAAAATATATTTGCTATATGTGTAGCCTATGTATACACATGTAAATAAACACTAATATGAATGGTGGTATTTAAGCAGGTTTATATAGGTAATACTCGCTATAATATGTATGTTGGTAAGCCTATGTAAACAGGGATATTTAGGTAAAATTGCCTGGATCTTAGCTATTAAGTATTATAGTTTTTTATTTCTCCTCTATGGTAATTTGTCATGCGTAGCTATAAACAATGCACTAAGTGGCAAGTGTCATCCTATCTTCCTTCAATACTTTTTGTTGTTGTACATTAGTTGTTTAAGCAGGGTAAATTTCAGTTGCAGACGACTGGTCTTCCTCATTCCACTGCTCCTTGCGCTATCCTAGTAATGCCGAGCGTCTGGCTAGGAAGCGACAAGTATCAATTTTTAAGTCATTGGTTTGACTCGACCAGGATTCGAACCCACGTCCGTCTCCCGTCCAGCACGGGAGACGGATGCTCTAACTCATTCGGCCATCCTGTCTGGTGTTTTGGATTTTAAAAACCGTGCCTAATCTGCCTACGCGATCACACAAACTAATATCTAATCAATAACCTGCTGATATTATATATATTTTGTGTAGTCTCTTTTATATTCTGTAATATTATCATTTGGTGCCCCTTATTTATTTTAATTGCAATAACCATCTGCAACAGAAAACTCTTGCCACAATTGATCATTTTTAAATTCTCCTTATTAATGCATTTATTTATTAAGCAATTGTGTACAACTGGACTTCCTCATATCGATTGTTCCTTATATACATAAGGCGGTTATTGTCGATGTGGCATCAAATGCAGTTATTTAAGTAATGTAGATCATGTAGGCCCATTTATTTCATTATGATAAACATTGGAACCCCCGAACAATTGGATATATAAATAATGTTGTATCAAATGACGGTTTCGCAGGATGGTGGAATGAGTTGAGTTGAGTATTCGCTTCCTATTTGGCAGATAATGGGGTTTGAATCTCAGCTGAGTCAAAGCAATAACTTTAAGATATTTTACTTTTCGCTACCTAGCCTGGTGCGCTGAAATACTAGAATAAGGCAAGGAGAAGTGAAATGGGGAAGACTTATTGTCAGTGATTGAAATTTCCCCTACTTAACAACCAAATGTACAAAAATATGATAATATATACTTTTAATATATTAAAAACACATTTTCTGATGACCAGACGGGATGGGCGAATGAGTTGAGCGTCCGTCTCCCGTTCTGGTAGATCGTGGGATTCGAACTCATGGGTTCGCAACCCTGGTCGAGACAAACCAATGACTTGAAAATTGATACTTGTCGCTTCATAACCAGGCACTCGTCATTATTAGGATATGGCAAGGACTGGTTGGTTCAGTGACAGGATAATGTGACTGAGTGGGATATCAAGTCATGGTGCTGGTGGACTGGTTTTCCAGTGGGGCAGCACTATAAAGTCACCATGAGTGTGCACTGTCACAAGTCGGTACCCGTCCTGATATTACCTTAGATGTTGCCAGGACGTAAAACTCCAACAACCAACCAAACATTTTCTGATTGTGTATGTGGCCTGGTGTTCAGAACAAACAGGCTGCCATTTTCAAATCATTTACTTTTGAGTTGTCACCCACCACTAAATGTCAATCTTCCACGCAGGGCCCTGTTGTCCTTAGTCGCGACCACCATGACGTGAGTGGAACGGATTCCCCGTTCAGGGAGACCTCCAACATTTACGACGGCTCCGCCTTCTGTGCCGACATGGCTATCCAGAACGTCATCGGGGACAGCTTCCGAGGCGCCACCTGGGTGTCCATCCACAACGGCGGCGGAGTTGGCTGGTAGGTGGCGCCACCGTGTGGTTAACCCTGGTGAGGCGTTGTATGGGGAGGGTGTTTACCAAGTCATGCTATTGTAGTGATCTGCACTGACCTCTCAGGCAAGGAGCCGCATAGACAGGTAGGCGTGGGTAGTGTGTTGATATCAGGGAGCCTAGGTGGTGTAATGGTTAGCACACTGGCCTGGAATGCATAAAGATGTGGGTTCGAGTCCCGCTCTAGGCACAATATTTCCCATTTTCATCACCCCCATGACACTGGTTGCCGTGACCATGATCCTGTACAAGCTATGTGCTGTATAGTTGTTGAACCTACCCTGTGTATGTAAGTGTGTTGCAGTGCCTGTATGTATGTAATTGTAAGCATTAAAAGACTTACAATTCCAGGAGGATGAGTGTAGTGGTCTGCACTGACCTCTCAGGCAATGATCCGCATAGACAGGTAGGCGTGGGTAGTGTGTTGATATCAGGGAGCCTAGGTGGTGTAATGGTTAGCACACTGGCCTGGAATGCATAGAGATGTGGGTTCGAGTCACGCTCTAGGCACAATATTTCCCATTTTCATCACCCCCATGACACTATTATTACATGATTGTTTATTGGGGTTTTGTGTTGTGTAACTAGTCATACGAATATTATTTGAAGCAAACCATTGGTTATTCGTTACTAATACTGTCAGAGGTAATAGTGCATCCGACATGTGTATGCAACATTAAAGCTCGATAGTCCGATGAAAACATCATATTTTCAAAACCAAAACAGTTATCTAAATTTGAGCTGACATATCTAATTTAGATACTGGTGCACTTATTAAACATTTGTCGCCACATAGAAGGAAATACTGAGGCAATTGAATAGAACCTGTTACTACAGAAGGTTATGGTGTCAAAAGCTTTGGTGTGCTTGCAAAAATTAATTTTGCATGGTTGCACTTCAAATATCTCAAAAGTTTGCCACTTAAAATAAAATCTATTTCAAGCTAAGTAAGGTCCATTATAACGATCAACCTGATGTATTTATCTATAAAAAAATTCAGAAACTCAAAACCATCGGACTATGCAAATCTAAGCTGCTTTGAAGTCGGAGCTGCCTATAGGGCAGCCCACCCCCGGCTTCTGCAGCAAGCCGGGCCCGCGTGCGTGTGCTCGCTACCGAATCTGCCTCCAGTCGACAGGAAACATTTGGTCAGATAACTTCCAATGGGGCAGCACTGTTAAGTCGGTATGGGTGCGTACTGTCACAAGTCGCTACCCTATCTGATGTCCTTAGATGTTGCCAGAAGGTGAAACCTCAACAAACAATAACAACAACAGAGAATATATAAATGTTAAATGGATGTACTCATTCTCAGGAAATGTAGACATGTATTTGTTAAACTGTATATTAGTTTAAACAGTTAGAGCCTACTTGTCTCTTATGACATTAAAGCTGCATAGTCCGATGAAAACACCAAATTTTCAAAACTAAATTGTCGCAGAATACTGAGTCAATTTAATAGAACCTGTTACTGCAGAAGCCTATGGTGTTAGAGTTTTGGCAAGCTAGCCAAAATTAATTTTGCATGTTTGCACTTCAAATATCTCAAAAGTTAACAATTTAAAGTAAAAATTCACCCTATTCACGCCACGGCCATGTTGAAACCAGACCGAGGGCACTTACGCGTCGGTAGGCGCCGCTGTATGTAAAGTGACGTGAATACTTTTTTGTCAAACAAAACCGCTCGAAATCACTCAAATTTGAGGGTATTCATTGTTGAAAGTAACATATTCATCTTTGTATACCTGATTTCTATCTATTGGCCAATTTTCACGAAGATTGGGTGACCCTTGCATGGTGATTTTTCCCATTCTTTAACTACAATGTGACTGTCAACTTCAAGTCTGCATAGTTGTAGTGGTATCACGTAATGCAGCACTGTCAGCGTAGTTATCTGTGCAACACAGTTGAACAACTAGTCTTAGTAATTACAAATTAATAAAAGCTTTAAAAGGGTTAAAATATATTTTTTTAATATATCTATATTAAGAAAGTTATGCAATTTTGAATTTAAGGAAAGATTGGCAGCCAAGGTGAGTGACTTTGTTGACATTGCCTACTGAAATGCATCTGATCATCACTCAATCTTCATGAAAATTGACCAATAAATAAAAAAAGGTATGCAAACATGAATATGATAGTTTCAAAAGTGAATATCTTCAAATGTTACTCCTTTAATTTCTGTAGTAGTTCATAAACATCGGCACAAAGTAGTGTCTTATGGCCATTTCCAATACTGACGCTTACTCAGCCTCGTTCTGATGACGAATTAGGTCGCGCGTGAATAGGGTGAATTACTTCAAACTAAAGCCGTGTTCACACGGGGAATGTAAATCGATTCGTAGAAAGCGACTTGCCTAGTTCGACGCACATTTCGCGTGTGAACGGGCGTCTGAGTCGAATTAGGGCTGAATCAATTCCTGTGATGCGGATAATGTAAACCACCTCTCGAGGTAGTTTACGTGAGGCGATTTCTGTGAATCGATTTATTTTGCCTGTGTGAATGCAACCGACTTACGTGAGGCGGATTAAGGACGTGACAGTCGAGACCTGAGTGTCTTGACTTTCCGGTAAATTTGCTCTATGAACCTGCTAGAGGTGCACATATATTTTTTTCATCATTTATTTTTAGGGTTTCACTGCCCAGCAGAAGTTTTGACCGTTGCAAACCAATATGATTCAGTACATACATATCTAGGTCGAACTCACTCTCTAGTGGTGACGTTGCCTAATCGAAAACTGGCGCTGGTCAGGCTGGGCTTGCTCATGCGCAGATATCGATTTCCGGCCCCAAGTACTGCCCGTGTGAACGGGCCGCTAATTCGACTCACCTGATTCGATTTGTCTAATTCGCTTCACATTTTGCCCGTGTGAACACGGCTTTAGGTAAGGTAGATTATAATGACCAACCTAACATATTTATCTCAGAAAATGACAGAAACTCAAAAACATCGGACTATGCAACTTTGATCTTCATTGGACCGTGCACCTTTATACTGCATATAACTTATTAAATTAATCTTGTACTTGTTTGTTTACAGGGGAGAGGTCATAAATGGTGGATTTGGGATGTTACTTGACGGATCTAATGTGAGTAGATTTGATAGATCCACTTAGTAATTAATTCATGTTTATTTAGATGCAATGATAAGAACAATTAACGTGACTGGCAGATAAATCTTAGCCCTTCGCTCTATCAATCGTGAGTGGTCAGCTTAGTTCATTAGATAACACTAACATGTAAATTGTTCTAATGATGATACAAGTCGTTGAGTTTTGCGATTAAGGAGGGGTTTAGTGTTACTTCATGTGATTTAGATAAGGCTGAAGCCGATCGTGCTCATAGAAATTCACTTAAAATCCAGCACGCCGACTTTCTTTTTTTAAAGATCACTGCCAACCGTTGTTAGAGTTATCTGGAATTGCATAGCCGAAGTAGTTGTCTGTGGGACTTACAGAAGAATACGAACCAACCACAGTTGATAATCGTCTTACTCTGAAAGCATCTAGTGTGCATTAGTCCGTCACTGTGTTATCTGTTACCAAACACAGGCATAACTCTATAGACCGTTTTAACCACCAAACCCTCCCGTCCTGATATGACCTTAGATGTTGCTAGGACGTAAAACAACAACAAACAAACACGCTATCTAATGTTAGTGAACCAATTAATGTTGTGGATCATAGCTCAGTGTGCTAGTATGCTCTGTAGAAAACATTAAATTTAGTGCATTTGGAAGTTTGTCCAGTTTGAACATAATAAAAATGATCAATTCATTTCTATGCTAAACAACACCTATCTGCTTTTTATTGCCAAGCCTGGGCATTCTAAAATGCAAGTCACGTGACAATGACATAGCTGGTCAATGTGCTGGGGCGCAGCCAGAAATTCTTTTAAATTGTAAGCAGAAAATTGTTCACATGTGCTTACGGGCAATTTTGAAATTGTAAGCATAACATTTTTAAAGTACATGTTATGAAAGACTTAGTATGGCAAAAACAAGGACTCTTGAAAGAAAGTATCCACATGTGCTTGCAGTGTGACAATGTCATAAGCATATTCAGCGCTGAACGGAGAGGGACAACCAGCCACGGTTGAACTTGTCTGAGCCCGTTTGAACTTGCCGGAAATGGACTTTCCTCTTCTTGTTTTCGCGAGAACTCAGTGTCAGCCAATCAGAGCTGTTCTTTTTTATTGCAATTGGCTGCCCCCTATGGTGGCCGCCATTTGCAATGAAAAGAACAGCTCTGAATGGCTGAGAACAGTTCTTAGTGTCAGCCAATCAGAGCCATTCTTTTTTATTGCAAATGGCGGCCTCCATAGGGCGCAGCCATTTGCAATAGAAAAGAACGGCTCTGATTGGCTCAAATTATGGAAAGGTCCCAGTCGAATACATCCATTATTTTTTTAGTAGTTTCTTGTACAGACATTGTCACACATTTATGAATTTTTTGCACAGATTTAAGTGTTTGAAGTATATTTGAAATTTATCTTCATCGACCACTGTTTAAATCACACAATATCAGTACTTATAGAATGGGAAACTCATCCTGCAAGGGTATGCTCAATATGGGACAGTGGTCATCCGATTTTCCTCCTTTCCTCGCTGTGGACCCTTCTCGACAATGTAGCTACGCGTCTGATGTACATTTTGTAGCTAATGAGTTCTCATTTTCCCCTCTAGGAGGCAGCAAAACGCGCTTCACTGATGCTGGGCTGGGACGTGGCGAATGGTGTAAGTAGAAGCCGATAGACGAGATCACGGTTCCGAGTGCGCATGCGCTGAAAACGGCGTTGGCAGCAAAGGAAAGGCATAGAGCCATTGAGTTTGGTGATACGCGTAGGACAAAACTTCGATTATATTCCAAATTAATTTGTTAAAATACATAACAATTTGGCACAAACATGGATGGAAGGATGCAATATAATAATATAATGAATATGTTTAAGACACAACTCTCTATAATTAAGCATTTTGAGCTAAGAAACATACAATTTCCGTCACTTTACAGGCTGATGTTTACATCACCATTCATTAGCCATAAGTAATTCTTGTTCTAAATATTAAAATCTCAAATGTGTCAACAAAAACTTGTTTCAAAGAAATATATAACCAATATCTGATTAACCCTATTCATTTTCTATTTCTACATATGTCATTAACCATGGGATATAAATAAAAACATGAATAAAATAAGTAAAACTGACTCTGGCTATGGCTCTAACACTAGTCTGAGTGCCCAGATTTGTCTAAAGTTAAATGCACATTGATGGATAATGCAATGATGGATAAAAGATTAATATCTTAATTTATTATATATATATTTTTTAGTTGGTATTCTATGTTTCAAACAAGAGCTGAGATGAGCTGAAACTAGCACATTTCATAGCTGACCCAGTGTATTAGCATGTGCCATGTGCTTCTCGCGGGTTTGTTTTTCTTCTATGCATCCCACGATGCACTGCGTGGCTGGAACGGTGATGTAGTCTATACACTCCGGTCATTGTGTTGTCTTAGATTGATCAAATCCCTGCCTAATGAGTGTCGCCTATAACTGAGGTTAGACAGTAGTATATGCATGGATACACATATAGGGGAAAGGCATCGATTTTGGACCAGCCCATATATTGGACCACCCGTCGATTTCCGGCAACGGGTGGTCCAATGCAACACAGCCGCAAATCGACGGCTGGTCCAATATATGGGCTGGTCCAATATCGGTGCCTTTCCCCTAGTTGTCTAGGGGAAAGGCACACGGATGGCGTACATCGCGCTCATTGACCGGCAGGTGGGGTTACTATATCTCTGGTTCAGGTGTTCTTCACTAGAGGTCCTTCTTATATCTCTTCACTCCCATTGGCTGGTAGATGGGGATAGTTTTACTGTTCTCCGCTAGGGGTCCTCACCTTCCATATCAGCTGTAAAAGTGTGGTCACTTTATGACTCACTTCTATATTCAGTCTTTGAATCGGTTTTACCAATGATGTTTTGCTCAAATACTCATTAGGTAAACAGTCAAGCCGAATTTTACTTCGATACTCACTGAATATTTTTAGCATGCATGTAGAAATGCTGGACGGCATAGGTGTAAGCAGTAACAGGTTCTATTAAGGTGATTTAGTTTTTCCTTCTATGCAGCAACAATTAAATACACCAGTACTTCCACATATAATATTACAGAACTACTAAGAATAGCCATGGAGTGTGCAGTCTAATGGTGCTGCATAGATTACTGCTCAAATACACATTCAGTTGATCTTTGTCTTGATTTTGACGAAGCATCAGTTTGGCATCACGACTCTCACTCCCGATATAGCGAATGGTAGACAGTGTGAACACTTATTTGTCTCTCTTTTTTGTTGTTGTTATATTGGTTGTCCCAAGCAGGGGAAATCCCAGTCACAGACGACTGGTCTTCCCCACTCCACTGCTGGTTGACAGAAAGCCCGAGCCTACACTTTTACCGACCCAAGGGATTTTTAACCTCCCACACCACATAGACATGGTACGAGAGCAAACGGCCTTTGATGACGCTGTAAGTTATACACAGCGGTGGAAATCCAAATTGGCAGAGCTGGGGGCATGGGGAATCAAACCGCCGACCCTCAGATTAGGAGTCTGACCTAGAAAAAAGTCAGACACTCTAACCACTCCACCACAGAGAACGCTCCCATAACACTATCCAATGGAAACAGGACATCATGTGATTGGAGCTATCCTCGTAGAAAGTGTCGTGCCATTTTAAAGGAATTACCCTTATTTCCAGGTCTTTCCCCAACCTGCTCTGTGGACTATGAATAGTTTTTGTATATATCGAATATTCATGTAAGGAATAGAGGGTAAATTCAGGTGACCAGATCTTCTTTAAAGTTGCATCGCCCGATGGTTTTGAGTTTCTGGTATTTTCTGGTGTAAACATATTAAGTCAATAGTTATAATCTACCTTACTTTAGTTTGAAGTAACTTATATTTTAAATGACCAGCTTGTGAGATATTTGAAGTGCAAATATAGCACATTAATTTTGGCAAGCATGCCAAAGCTCTAACACCATAGGCTTATGTCGTAACAGGTTCTATAAAATTGGCTCAGTATGCCCTTCTATGAGGCAAAAAATGTGCATCCGTATCTAAGATATATATATATATTTATATATATATATATGGATCAGGATCAGGAGAAAGAGGCCAATTGGGGTAAGTTGTCGGCGTCGATCTTCATAATTATAGTTTAGCATTGACAAAGGTATTGGAAAGTCCTTAAATTTATCCTGAATGTAAAGGTAGAGAAAATACAACATTATTTGTTTCTAGGATAATTTAATATAAAACAAAGAAATGCACGACACTTTAAGAATTGTGATGCTGACATCTGTTAAAGTTGTCGGCGTCGATCATCATAATTATAGTTTAGTATTGACAGAGGTGTTGCAAAGTCCTTAAATTTATCCTGAATGTAAAGGTAGAGAAAATACAACCTTCTTTGTTTCTAGGATAATTTAATATAAAACAAAGAAATGCACTAAACTTTAAGAATTGCGACGCCGACATCTTCAATAAACCACCAATTGGCCCATTTTTATATATATATACAGAATCAAGTCTAGATAATTGTTTTGATTTTGAAAATGCTATGATTTTATCGGACGATGCAGCTTTAAATAATTGTACCTGTCAATTGTAGTTGGCTCGCCGATCGTGGTCGGGCAACGTCAACGCCCAGGAGTCCATCAGTCGGGCCATGGAGGCAGACTGCAAACTGAAGGTGACCGTGCCACACTCCGTGCAGGACCCGGCCCTCCTGGAGAGAGTAATCCGTGACCAGTCGCACTGAGTGGTCAACCTGCTAATCCTTGCCGCTGTTAAAGGGAATGTGCGTGGCGGTTCATTTCTACCACATATATGGTGCTTTGGGATGTTCCGATAGTTCTCAGTTTTGCCACATGTGGTGCATCGAACCAATGTTTGCTGTGACTCAACCTAGAAACTCTTTTTTGTTTGTTTTTTTGTTTGGTCCATTAGTTGTTTAAGCAGGGGAAATTTCAGTCATAGACGACTGGTCTTCCTCATTCCACTGCTGGTCGATAGAAAGCCCGAGCCTACACTTTTACCGACCCAAGGGATTTTTAACCTCCCACACCACATAGACATGGTATGAGAGCAACCGGCCTTTGAAAAACCTGTAAGTTATACACAGCGGTGGAAATCCAAATTGGCAGAGCTTGGGTCACGGGGAATCGAACCGCCGACCCTCAGATTAGGAGTTTGACCTAGACAAAAATCAGACACTCTAACCTCTCCGCCACAGAGACTCTGATTTGGTTATATGGAGAGCAGTGGGACTGTCATTCACTTACAAAAAAAAAGAAGTATATATGTGATGTTCCATAAAATGGTTGACTTTTAACTAAACGGTGGACATTGATTAACGGCAATCTGCAATGATTGATATGCATTTTAAGTATTATTAGTAATACCATGAATATATATTATATAATTTTATTTTCAAAGTAATGTCCTCATGAATTGTGCCAGGCACTCTCAGTTGTGTTTTTTAAAACTTAGGTAACCACGATTAATATGCCTAGAATATGATTTCAATAATGAATCTATTTTGACTAATGGCAAATAGATACAATCATTGCATAAATAGTGCATACAGGATAGTGGGTATAGTTCGGGATTCATGCACACGCGTGTTATCAAAAGGTAGAGTGGAGATACTATTTAACCAAAAAGACTTTCTTTTGTCATTACCTTTGTCTGGTGGTAGTAATGCCCAACAGAATGACAACACAACACAGGAGTAGCATAGCAATCGAAGAAGTACTTAATACATAATAAACCACAACATACATAGATTTAGAGGAATGGTCTTTACTTTGAGATTGTAAGCTTAGTCAGCATATGTGGCACCACGTGGTCAATTGTAAAAAAATACATACATGAAATATACACAGACGGTAATTTACTATTCTAAAAAGGGAGCCTATCTGGCCAATAATAAAAATAGAAACGAAAATATATGCATGGTAATATATATATATATTTATGAATTGAAATCTATGTGGCTCTATTGTAGATTTTAAGAGTAATATGGAGGCATATATGATTTTATCATCTAGCCAATACGAAAAATAAACACAAAATATACATAAAGGATAATTTAAGATTTAAAAAATGGGGGGGCCTATCTGGCTAATGATAAAGTGAAGGGTGTTTTTTTCTCTTTTAAAATAGATAGAGGGTGATTTAATATTTTAACAATTAAACTGGCTTTATTATAGATGCTATGAGTAAAATGAGGGCCTATGTGGCCCTACTGACTGGTCAATGTGAAATATTAATATATAAAATGTATACAGGGTAATTTAAAGTTGAATAGCCCGATCGCGTTTGAATTGTTGTCCTATTTTTGTATATAAATATATCAAATTGATCGTTATAATCTACTAATCATTAGTCTGGAGTCATGTTGATGAAAGAAGGCTAGTTTTGGAGCAATTTGAGCTGAAAGAACCAAAAATACTTTCGACAAGCTTTCCAAAGGTCCTCTCGCTATGACAGAGATTACCATCTCGCGATGGTGATGTGAGTTGACCTCAATCAATCAATAGTTCCGTCCTCTAGTCGAGGGTTGGATGCAATGGTTCTCCACTTGTCCCGATGTTGTGCTGTTCTGATAGACTGTGAATAATTCAAGCCTGTCCACTGTGAAATATTTGTAAACCATGATGTTCTTGGTCTCCCTCTCCCTCTGCTGCCATTCACCTTCCCTTCCAACAATGTACGGTATATTGAACTCTGACGAATGATGTGGCCAAAATAAATAAGTTTCTTTGTCTGTATAGTGGCAAACAAGCTTTTCTTATTTTTAATTTTTCTGAGAACTTCTTTGTTGGTGATCTTCTTTGTCCATGATATTTTCATCATCCTTCGATAAGTCCACATCTCAAATGCTGCTAAACGTTTGTACATTTTCTTAGAGATTGTCCATGTCTCTGCCCCATACATTAGAGTAGACCACACATAACACTGAAGAATACGCTTCCTTGTTTGTATTAATATCTTACTTGATGTTAACACTCTATACATTTTGGAGAATGTTGTTCGGGCTATTGTTATCCTTCTTTTAATTTCTTCCTCACATCTCCCATCATTTGTAATCTTTTGTCCGAGATATATGAATTCGGATACTTGTTCTATGTTTGTGCCATCTATGGTTATATTGACATTTGGTTTATCTGTCTTTTTACTTATAACCATTGTTTTGGTCTTCCTGGCATTCATCTTCATGTTGAATAGTATTCCAGCTTTATTGATTCTATTCACTATATCTTGTAGGTTTTTCTCACTGTCTGCTAGTATTACACTGTCATCGGCATATCTAAGATTGTTGACGTTCATGCCACCTATTGTCACTCCCTTGCAATCTTCAATGTGTCTGAAAATCATCTCTGTGTACAGGTTAAATAGACATGGTGACAATACACACCCCTGTCGAACTCCTCGTTTAATCATAACTTCATCCGATAGGCCCTGCTCCATTTTTATAAATGCACGTTGTGTCCAGTATAAGTTCACAATTAGTTTAATGTCTTTGCCATTGACACCAATATCTTGTAAACATTTGATTAACAGTTCATGATTGACTCGGTCGAAGGCCTTCTCATAGTCAATAAAGCAGGCATAAACATCCTGGTTCACTTCACAATAACGTTCACAAATCATTCTCATATTGAAAATCCCTTCACGTGTACCTCTTCCAGATATAAACCCACTTTGTACGTTACTGATTTGTTCTTCAATTTTCTGTCTGTTTCTCAGTAAAATTATTTTCAGGATCATCTTCAACATATGACTCATCAGGCTTAGTGTTCTGTACTCAGTACACAATGTTGGTTTTAGCTTCTTTGGGAGTCGTACAAATATGGATTCATTCATATTCAATGGTATAAATCCAGTCTCATAGATGTCATTTACTAGCTTATGAATGATTTGAATCCCCACTTCATCTAGTCCTTTTATCATTTCTGATGTTATCTGGTCACTTCCAGGAGCCTTGTTGACCTAGTAATGTGTATATGTCTTAGAACCTGACTAAAGCTAAGATTCCATATAGGTGCTATGTGGTACGCGAATGCGGCAATAAAATAATCAAAAAGCATGTAAAGGCATAGTAGTGCTTCCATACATCCGAATGCGGATGCGGCGAATGGATCGACCCATGGACCGATTGGTGCGAATGCGAATGCTGCTGCGTTTGCCATAGAAAACAATAATAACTTTGACTTTCCTTCACAAATTTGGAGCAAAAAACTCCAAAAATGGGATGGGTATCTTTTTTTTGAGGCCCCCCAACACAAAAAGAAGACATCGACTATTGGAGGTCGGCATGGGTATCCATGCCGCATAGCGCATTCGCATGCCGCGTATATGGAATCTTAGCTTAATGCCATATATGGTATCTGGAATGAGGGCAAGAAAAATCAGGTCATGAGATTGATCTAATTCGTTTGTGGCATCCCTGCCAAATGACTTCCTCAAAGTGTGTGTCCAATGGGATGAGCTAGTAAATTCACTGATTATTCTGTATATGCTGTCCCAAACTACTAGTTAATGCACCAATATCTAAGTTGGGTATAATGAATCAATTGTAGATCAGTATTCTCGTTTAGAAGAATATATATATTTCATCGGACTATGCAGCATTAAAATATAAAAATGGAGACTATCTTTCCAATGGTAAAATAATATACTATATATATATTATATATATGGTAATTTAAAGTTGCATAGTCCAATGGTTTTGAAATTCGGTATTTTTTCTGAGATAAATATATTAGATCGATCACTAATGTCTACTTTACATTAGTGCAAAGTTACTATAATTTTAAATGGTAAACCTTTGAGATATTTTGAGTGCAAACATGGAAAATTAGTTTTGGCAAGCTTGCCAAAACTCTGACCCCATAGACTTCTGCAGTAACAGGTTCTGTTAAATTGGCTCAGTATTGCCTTCTACGCAGAAACAAATGCTTAATAAGTGCATCAGTATCTAAGTTAGACATGTAAATTCAAATCTAGATAATTGGTTTGGTTTTGAAAATATGATATTTCATCGGACTATGCAGCTTTAATATGTAAGAAATCGTAGTCCATATTGCAATAGGTAATTAACTATATATACATGGTAATTTAATAGAAATCAGAGCCTATATTATCTAGCCAATGAAAATGTAGAAAACAGTTTCACAATGCTGAATATAATGGTACCATTTGGTTACCCTCGTTTGCACACAGGCAACGAGGAGTGATATTCAGTCTGGTTAGTAGCACTAGATGGAGCCAATGTAGATTCTTGTGCCTAAATATATAAAGTTATCTCACTGAAGTGCATTATTTCTCGTTAGAATGCTTGCGTTGGCGATGAGGATAGCTATATCTAGCCAGTGATAACACTTGAAACTGTAAAGCCATGTAGGATAGGGAATTTGACAGTAAACCACATCTTTTCAGAGTCCGTCTTAAATAAATTTCAGGATAGTGGCACCCCTGGTGGATAAGTTGGAAACTACGCACGAAAGAATTTCTTTGGTATTGGTTACTACTATTCAGAAATATTAAACAGGCTTACATCGATTGGTAAGTCAAAATAAAATGCAAAAACCTAGTGCTTAGTTTGATATTTTATTACAAAATTAAGCATCAATAGAGCATGTAATTCTTACGTATCCCACAGAATAAGGCATGGCCAAATAAGTTGAGCTTCCACTTCCTGTCATAAGGACCCTGGGTTCGAACCAAGACCAAATTAAACCAAAGATTTAAAAATGTATACCTATCACTACCTAGCCTGCCATTATTAGGACAGGTCAAGGAGCACTGGAAATATGGAGACTAATTGTCTGTAATTGAAATTACCCGTTTAAACAGTAAATTTATATATTAAAAATAATAGAGGGAAAAAAGGCTTGGATCGCCTGTGAGGTGTGTGCATATTGAGGGGAGGGGTCTTTCCTGTGATACTGCGAATATCCTAAATGAAAAACAGAAAATAGCAACACGTGGATTATATATATTTGTTGGTATTCGATTATTACTTCACCACCACCAAGCAAAATATTCTTAAATACATCTATCAAATTAGCTGCACATATACTCTTTACAATTACTTTAAAATATATACTAGTCCACTTAATGCATAAGGAAAAATATTCATAAAGTTCTATCTATTTTGCTGCGGCTGCTTCCTGAAGGTATTGAAGTGCTCGAGGTATTGAAGCACTGTGTCGGCTGGCGTGTAAATGCCATCCATCTTGGACTTGAAGTGGTTCGGCTCAGACTCCATGGAGGACCCCAGAAGGCCATGCATGAACTCCTTCATTAACGAGAAGCAGTCCTTCGCAATAATGGACGGGCAGTACTCAACCTGGCGGGAAGGGACAATTAAGAGGCTGATTCAGTGCCGATACACGAGGGTTATACTCAAAATGGGGACAATGCAGTTTGTTGTCGTTGTAATTACACCAAGAACACGTTGATGACACAAGATGGGTTACAATCAATCAACCAAAGCGCTCATACACACATATGCGCGCGCGCGCATATGTGTGTATGAGCGTAAAAATGTGTGTGAGCGCATGTGTGTATGAGCGCATGTGTGTATGAGCGTATGTGTGTAAATTAGCGCTCATACACACATATGCACGCGCGCGCACACACACATATGCGCGCGTGCACACACACACACACACACAACTAACAAACTAACTAACTAACTCTAATTAACTGTCTAACTAACATTCCCACACCCACAACCACAGTGATTTATTTGGGCCGAGTTGGTGTCAAAGTGGATGCTCACGACCATACTAGTCCTAGTAGTAATTAGGTCCGGAGAGGAGTTGGGAGTATCTTCCTTTTCTTTCTGTTTTTGTCTACCCTCGTCCCCCTCTTTTCTTCTCTCATTCCTTCCCAACATACTTTTGACAAGTCAAAAGTATTGTACTCTTCCATTCAAAAATCCACCGAAAGCTATACAATTGGGAAAATATTTATGCAATTTAAGGGTATCAAAATAGTCATTAATGAACCATAAAACATATCTACACAAGTCATCGTGAAATTACCGTTTTTTTCGAATTTGGAATATTAGTATAAATAAACATTTAGTGTACAAAATTCCACATTTCTTAAATCGGTGTTAAAATTCATATAGCTCGATTAGCTGAGAAGGGTGCTTCAGTACCTCAATCAGAATTCCTTTGAAATGTTGTCCTGCCACGGTGGAGCCGATTTTCACTACAAAATCACCGAGCTCATAGCGCTGGCCTTTCGACTCCATGCGCACATTATGGGCGATGTAAAAATCCTTCAGTTTCAGCATCAGAAGATCAAACAGGTTGTCGGCAACAAGGCAGGTGCCACTGTCCAGGACGGCAAAGCAGCTGGCCGGATTCTCGGAGTTATGCAATACATTCACTGTCCGCTGATTGCCTGAGTGGGAAATAAGATTCACATGCAGTAAACTCCCGCTATTGTGGACAGCTTCAGTCCTGCCTGAATAGGAAGCAGGTACTACTACAGTGGCTTCCTGCTATCATAGACAACTTCGGTTTTGCCTGAATTAATACAGATTCACATGCAGTGAACTCCCTATATTATGGACAGATTCAGCCCTGCCTGAATAGGAAACGGGTACAAATACAGTGGCCTCCTGCTATCATAGACAGCTTCGGTTTTGCCTGAATTAATACAGATTCACATGCAGTGAACTCCCTATATTATGGACAGATTCAGCCCTGCCTGAATAGGAAACGGGTACAAATACAGTGGCCTCCTGCTATCATAGACAGCTTCGGTTTTGCCTGAATTAATACAGATTCACATGCAGTGAACTCCCTATATTATGGACAGATTCAGCCCTGCCTGAATAGGAAACGGGTACAAATACAGTGGCCTCCTGCTATCATAGACAGCTTCGGTTTTGCCTGAATTAATACAGATTCACATGCAGTGAACTCCCGCTATTATGGATAGTTTCGGTCGTCCCTGAATGGGAAATAGATTTACATAGAGTGAACTCCCACTATTGTGAATATACAGTGAACTCACACTATTGTCGACAGTTTCGGTATTTCACAAATATCTCCGTAAATACCTCTATACCTGTAACACTTACGGTCGGAAGACCAGTGCTAAGGCACTGACAAACGATATATATGAATAAAATTACCAGAAGAAAAAAAAGTGAGCATCTATGTCATGGTTAGTCGCTGTTATATTAATTTAATTTTATCAAGGAAATTTATGAGTAAATGTCCCAACTATATAAAATGTGTAATTTTACCTGCTCAATAATATCCCGCAATAATGCGGAACGACAATTCGGAACAATACAAAGTTAACAAATTATCGACTAGAAGTGTACACCTATGTATTTCTGAGGAGGAATCTGGGCTCACAAGTACAGCTGCTATTTGGTGCCGGTGTCGCAGTTTCAGCTCCCGGTCAGTTTCAGCTGCATGTCAGTTTCATGCGCATGCGTCAAAATCTAACATCATCGTCACTAACCTTATAAATTTAATATAATGTTTTTGGTAAAGATGTTTTCTACATGTGTACCAAGCGATTTGTTTCTAGGTGGTGTGGTTTTAGAGATGTATCACTTTTCCTGTATTTTCTGTATGAAGATTGCTAGCGACCATTGACAATGCCTTGAGTTTGACGGTACGCGCAGTGAAAAACCTTAGTTTTATTCAAAATTAATACAAATCAAGAACCCTACCCTTATAAATTTAATACAGTCTTTTTGGTAAAGATGTTTTCTATATGTGTACCAAGCGATTTGTTAATAGGTAGTGTAGTTTTAGAGATATTTCACTTTTGCTGTATTTTCTGTATGAAGATTGCTCACAACCATTGACAATGCCTTGAGTTTGAGTCTATATGGGCGGTGGAAACTGACCGGGTGCTGAAACTGCGACACCGGTAAGGGGCAACATACACGCATACTTGCTGAATAATAGTTGACACTGCAAACAAACGCCCTCACCCCACCTCTTTCACACCCACCTCTAGCACCAGCAGTCTTGCCATTAGAATTCCAACTGACTACAGGATAAATCATATTTGGTTCAGTAATACAACCAGTTTATGGGCAAATAAATTAAAGTAAGTCTCATTACCTTGTAGCTTAGATTGGTACATCTCACAGTCGATAGTAAAATTGCCAGTTTTTGTAGCACCGAGGTCACCCAATCGTTTTTGAAGCATGTCCACTGTTTGCTGCCCACTATTGTTCTCAGGAACAATGTATTCAAGAACACTAAAGGAGAAATAGGCTAGCATGAATGTATTGCCTATGTGTACATGATTCTGTTATTCAAATAGTGCAATATTAGTGACAGTTGTAATATATTTGATAAACAAGAAAATTAGAAAAAATTTGTTAAAAGTAACCTTATCAATTAGACATGTTACAACATGCCCCCCCCCTCCAACACCCCACCCCTATTTAATGAACATCATGACATTTTACGACAATATCAGAATACACTCTATGGATATGGGAATCATGTAACCATACTATTTTGGTGTGGGGTGATGGGGTAAATAATACTGATTCAATAAGATTCGTGTTATATATTTCCAAGCAAAATCGTTATTATTGTTACGTCCTGTGGGGTAATGCCCTCTTCCAAAGCTTATGTTAAGCTGATTGTTAAAGACTAATGACTAGTCTGACTCTACATTTGGCTATATACCAGCATCAAATAAACCTATAAAGGCATAATTATTCAACATTTCAACTTGATATGTGTGTGTAATCACAGTATAGACACATATCACAGTATAGACACATATCATGTGATTAGTAATGTCACACACAAAGAAACAAATTCCGAGAAACACATTGGTGTGTTTATTATACTCTATACCTAGATTTCCGCATAATTAACTAAACGTAACAATTTGGCAGGCTTCCGGGAGTGTGGCATTACTATAATTAATAACGGCTCAATGTGAATCAAACCATCCTATAGTTACTCCCAGAGCTAGGTGAATATTTTACGCATTCATACTGTAGAGGATACACAACTTTAAAAAAATTTACATTCAAATGATGCACACACACTTACTTATCTAGGGCTAGACTAGGCTTTATATGACGTTAATGTCCCTGGCCTGGTCATATGTCATTAATTTATTTCTCGTGGACATGGGCTCTAACTGTAACTTGTAGGGTGGGCCACAGGTATTACTGGATTAAAAAAAATGAATATCAGGTTCTGAACTACAAACAATGACAATGTATACCCCAATTTTAACAAAGTCAAAAGTGACAACACCGAAATAGGCACTGAGGCCGTATTCGATTATGACGCTCCGGACCATTCGGGTCATCCGAGTCGTCAGGATTTCAAATAGAACACCGTGAGGTGAAGCTAAAAGTACACGAGCCGTGTGCAAAATGATCCGACCCTAGTGCCCCACGTCTTGGCTGGGGGTGCTAGGAGCATTTGTGCTGGTACTTGTGGGTGTCATGTAATGCAAAGTAACATTTTTTTTAAATATAAAAGACGATCCAGATTTAAATGGACATATATCTAAATTATGCAATCATAAAATACTTTAAATCCTATTTTGCTCTAGTTATATTCGTTATTAAAAAATGTATATTCTGATGAATAAAATGTATATTCTTATGAATAAATAAATAACAGAATCACCCCGCACTTACAGTACAGTACAGGGGTGAACCTAGATAAAAGATTCACCCGGTACTTGTAGTACACGGGTGAAGGACAACGTAGTGTAAATACGGGCGAAAATAGGGTTAGTATGGAATATGAACTAGAAACTGTGGCTCCAGTATCAAAAGGCTACCCAGAGTTGGTGAAATGGGAGAGAATGCAAAAAGACAAGATGGTGGCGCTAGAACACCGTCGATTTCAATTTTAAATCTTATTAAACTAGATATTACATGATATTTTTCAACTCAAAGGTAGCGAGCTATCAATAAGACATGTAAAGAATAATTGTTGCTTCTTAGATTGTGAAATTAGGCTCTCATTTCCTTAACCCGCTTTTTCGACCGTTTTTATATAGGGTTGGTATTCACCCGTGTACTGCGAGTACCGGGTGAATGCTTTATCTAGGGTGAACCTAGATAAACGATTCACCCCGTAGTTGTAGTACAGGGGTGATAATCAACCCATTAGAAAAACCTGCGAAGAATTTCGACATGCTGGGGAAATTAACTGAGCGAATAAATTCTTAATGTAAGAAGCAAAATATATTCTTTATATATGTCTTCATATTTACCCACTACTTTTGAGTTGGAAAATATAATAAAACATATAGTTTAAACATATAGACTTTAAAAGTGAAATCAGTGGCGTTCTATCACTGCCATCTTGTCTTTTTGTATTCTCTCCCATTTCACCAAACTCTGTGGCGATATCGGTAGCCATTTGATACTGGAGCCAGAGTTTCTACTTCCTGTTCCATACTAAAGCAGTTTTCGCCAGCTTTTATTATAGGGTTTGTGTTTACCCCCGTACAGCAAGTATGGGGTTAATCTTTTATCTAGGGTGAACCACAACATAGTCTAAATACTGGCAAAAATAGCTTTAGTATGGAACAGGAAGTAGAAATCCTGGTTCCAGGATCAAATGGCTACATACAATTAAAATGCTGTCGGTTTTATTTTTAAAGTTTCTTAAACTACATGTTTTATAATATTTTTCAAATCAGAAGTAGCGGGTAAATATGAAGATTTATGTGAAGAATATGTTTTGCTTCTTAAATTAAGAATTTACCAGCTCAGTTCATTTACCCAGCATGTCGAAATTTTTCGCCAGTTTTTTCTAATGAGTTGGTTTTCACCCCTGTACTGGGAGGTGAATCTTTTATCTAATGAATAAACTGTTTTACCAACAAACAAACAAGTTTTGGATTAAACCACCATTTTCCTCACCCGAGCATGTTTGCTCACCCAACTCAAGGTTGTATGGCCTGCGCATCCACCAAAAAGTGGTTCGGATGACCCAAGTGGTTTCATTGAATGCGGCCTTAGTGAAGTTGGTCAAGTTAGCGACTGACTAAAGGCCCTGTCACACTACGACGTACTGCATCAGTGCGTGCTCAACCTTAAACAATTTGCCAGTACGTTGGCATTCGTCAAACTTTTCAGCAGTGGGGGGTAAAAATGGGCGTATACACAATGGTCACACAACATACGTAACGTATGCAGAATGTATCTCTGACGTATTGCTAGCATATGAGAGCGTTCATGTGCCTCGCAAAATGCTTGCATACTCTCACGGAACGCTGACCAATGTTACTCCATCGCTAGAAGTATGGAGTATACGTTAAATACGCTGGAGATATGGCAGGCATGCATTCAAAGTACGTTAGGAGTACGTAATGCATCCGTTGGCAGTACGCGGACTGTACGTTGTAGTGTGACAGGCCCTTTAGTTAGTAGACACTGGGCGATAACGGGGGTATGCATCAGAACTGAAGTCATATCCAGCTATTAACTGTATTATTGATGGTTAGAAATGATAAATATATACTTACCAAACAACCCCCATATTGGGATATTGGAGAACACCAATGTTATTAATTAGAAACCGTATTAAAGGCTTATATGCGCTCTCACAACAGCCAGTTAAGTGCAAACAAACGTTTACACGAATAATCGGAATATCAAGCTTCTGGTGCGACTGAAGAATTGAACCGTCAGTTTACTCCTACTGCCAAGTTCAGGGGGAAGCCTGACACTCTCTCTATGTGTAACATACTTTCTACAACATATTAAAGAATGTGTGTCAATAATGAAACTGTAGGTGATAATATAAAGAAATAAAACAACGACCCAACTGGTGCGCGTTACACAGATTTTCTTACGCCGGCGTATGCCGTGGCGCGTATCCGATCTCTTTAGGCTATTACATTTACCGGCGCCCACTAACTATATCAAACGAACAACGTCGTGAACGGGGGGTGTCAAGCAGAGCTGAATTTCACAACTCGCAGTTGCTGTCATCATCGCTCATTGACATTTGGTGTGGGCTTTCTTTGGGTCAGCTACATCATGGATAAGGATTTAGTATGTTCAGCAAAGTGGGCTCAATGATCATATGTTGGAACAAGTGATCAGCTACAAAAGTAAACACGGCGAGTACCGACACATGATTATAATGTTTTGATTCTTGGTTTCCGGGTTCAAGTTCAAGGTTACTGCACATGCGCATCGCAAAGTATTACTAGATATGGCGGACAAGGGTGCCAAGACGTCGGCGGCGGGTATGAAACCCGTCCCGATGAAACTGTTTGCCACCTGGGAAGTAGAGAAGTCATCTCCAAATTGCATCCCAAGGTATATATTATTTCATATTCTGATTTCTTTAACGATTCGTCATGTATGTTCGCTATTGTTATGTTCCTTAAACGGATGGGCTTAGCGGATGTAAATCTGTAATTGTCAGAATTTTCCCCCTGCTTAGCCCGTTTCATGTGTCTGTCTGGCTTGGGCTGATCTCGATATTATTGTATACACCTGATGGAATACAAATTCTTTTTAGTGAGAATATTATGTTAGTCAGATAACTTATTATAGCATGTCAGATAACTTAACAGAGCATGTCAGTATCACCATTGCGGGGACTGCTATGAAATGCCGCCGAAGTCTAGTGCTGCTGGTGCAGCGCTGAACGCTGGCTGTTGTGAGGCCTCGGGCCTCGGAGGGCGGAGCTTGAATTGTAGTCTGAATCGCAGCAGTAGAGCATTATTGCATTGCATGCTATGTTATGGATATGCAATTATTTATATATTTTGTTATATGGCTCTACGCGAAATATAGAACGTGCACTTTGATATTGACATGATGTATGCTGCCTTCTAATGCATAACGGTATACTATACCATGAAATGAATCACCCTGATAAGTTATCCCACTCTTACGTCTTAGAGACTCAATCTAAGATTCCTCATACGCGGAATGCGGCATGCGAATGTCGTATATGAGGCATAGATATATGCCAACACGCAACATTATTCGCATTCGCATGCCGCACCGATCGGTCCATGGGTCGATCCATTTGCCACATTCGCATTCGGATGTATGGAAGCACCACTATTCATTTACACGCTTTTTGATTTTTATTCGCATTCGCATACAAGGAATCTTAGCTTTAAGCTAAGATTTGCGGTATGCGAATGCGGCAAATGGATCGACCCATGGACCAATCGGTGCGAATGCGAACACTGCTGCATTTGCCATAGAAAACAATAGTAACTTTGATCTTCCTTCACAAATTTGGAGGAACCCCCCCCCCCCCCCAAATGTCATGGGTAACTTTTTTGGTGTGTTTGTTTAACCATCCCCCAGCACAAAAAGTAAACATCGGCTATTGGGGGTTGGCATATATCTATACCACATATATCACATTCGCATGCCGCATACTGTGTATATGGAATCTTAGCTTAAGTCTTAGCAAAGACCCTATAATACTACTCAGCCTGTACTGTGTAATCAAAATGATCACACCCACCACTTGGTGCACTGGCTGTTCTCTTGGTTAAACACGTGCTATATTATATGTATAAATGTATATATGAATGTGAAAGATGTGTGATGATGGCGATGATGATGATGTGTATTTGTTCATAGCAAGTTCATATTGATGTGTATTCATACTTACGTATCTCATGTATAATATAATTGTATGTGTTTACATGTGAAACACCAACCAGCAGCTGGCTGATCAAACCCACCACAAGGTGGCACTGCAAAATTTACATTACCATGGGAGAGATAGGGAGAGAGCCGTCTTAGTATTATAGGGTCTTTGGTCTTAGTCAGACTTAGATTTAGTGAGTGGCAGTCCATATACATAGATAGATCTTGCCATCCGTCTTGTCTTATCCACCAATTCATGTACTATTTCAGAATTGATATGTACTTATATCTGGTTAAATAGTCAATTAAATATCTATAAGTTGGCTATGGCCTATGTATTGTTATTTTTAGAGACGGGTATTGATGTGATGTTACTTGTTATTCTTTTACTACAATAAGTTAAAACATTGTTTATCTTTGTAAAGTTATAAGCATTAAAAGGAATTGACCTATTAGTATTATGTAGATCTTAACTACCTTTATCTTATTTTCCAATGCAATTTTTATTAATATCAGTAAGAGTAGATTTGGCAATTTAATTCATACTTTAATCATCTCCATATTTAAATTCAATTGCAAGCGTGCTATCCAGATATGACTAATGGATCGGTCCTACTTTAGTGTGCGGTCTACCGAGACTTCTTCAACCTTAACCATAAAAAGTTAGGGTTATGGTTAAAGTACCGGTAGACTGCACACTAATGGATATATACTAGTACTACATGTAGATATAGCATGAACTAGTCATAAATAGTCATTAGGGCTACGGTTAGGATTATGGTTAAAGTCCCGGTAAACCGCACACTAAAGTAGCACTAATGGATCTACTATATAGTACATAGCATCAACTAGTCATAAATGATCATTTTGAACTATATACTTTTATTGCACATTTTGTTGGGATACATACTTGCACCCCAATAGATTTTTGCTTAATTTTTTAATCTGCAGCCTCATGCTCAATTGCTCATGTATAGAAATATGAAGTATACACTTATTGTGATAATATATTACACATTCCTACGGAAAATCCCCTATGCTGATGATGGTCTAGTTGAAATTCTTTTGGATTTGTTTCCCCAAAAATGTGTAAATGCATTATTATTTTTTAGTGAGATCTGACAATATTACAGATATGCCAACTTGTTATTTTTGGGGGTTTTCTGTGTCACTGCATACAAAATGAGACATGCTGATAAAAAACACGTTATATGGATTATTAAGTATTATGATCTCGCGCATTCTATTCTTTTATCTTCTTAAAATGCAGTGTTGGCAGGTCTGTTATGTTGGGTAGATTGTTTATAATACGTTGATGAGCAGAATGCCTAACTTGGAAACTAAAATGTCAATGGGTTAGATTGGATTTTAGCATAGAATATGACATGGGATTCCCTTGTATGTGAGTATACATTTATCTACTAATCTAGTCATTCAATATTATTGATAAAATTAAGCAATCCCTGATAATCCTATGTCAGCACATAGTTCTGCTTGAGTGCACAACATTGAACATGAGTTCATATACATAGACCGCTGCATGCCGATTTCATTTGAACTACTGTTTGCAATGACTAATTCAAGTTCCGAAGCATCATAACCGGTCTGCAAAATTATCACAGAACTTTAACTGCTTCATCAATGTTCTTATCTCATAGACGCGGCGGCCCTTTACACACACTGTAAACCTAAGCTGATAACGGATACTAGAACACCTCTGCAGCTATACATACCTCTTGTTTCTTTATGTTGCAACAGTAAGAAATTGGCACACTTTAGTCGGAATGGTTAGAGCATCCGCTTCCCGTGGGCTCGATCCTCGAACAATTAGATACTATGGCAATTTAATCATCTCTCTAGCTCGCCTTGGCTGCCTTGATAATAAATACTTAGACAATTTATACTTCTTTCTCTACCTTGCCATGCCATGATAATGTGACTGAGTGGAATGTTAGGTCATGTTGCGAGCATTAGTGCCACTACTATAGCCCAGTGGGGCAGCACTATAAAACCTCCATGAAGACCCGCTGTCGCAAGTCAGTACCCATCCTGGTAATATATACTCAGATGTTGGTCAGGTGTAAAAACTATCAACAATTTGACATTTTTCAAACTGTTGGATTATAAAATAAAATAATTTTTTTTTTTTTAATAGGGTGGGGTGGGGAGACGTGGTACGCACTGTATAAAACTATTCAAATATGCTGGCCGAGTATGATCCAACGTCGTATTTTCCGGTTGGTGGCTGCCGCTAACTGGTGATTCAACCATGAATCATGCACTCGCACCCCCACCCCCCGCACGAGGTTCGATGTGAAAGGTGGCTAAGAGATTATGGATGAACAGTGTTTGAGTCGCTAAGCGTCCATTACGCTGATCCTGCTAGGGCGTCTAGCCAATGCATTGGTCAGGCAAAGAGCTTGGGTATTATTATTATTATTATTATTATTATTATTATTATTATTATTATTATTATTATTATTATTATTATTATTATTATTATTATTATTATTATTATTAGGCATTCCTCTCGACAGCCGTTTTGGAATATCCCCAGTCAAGTATTCATCAATCCCAACGTCTATCCTATTTATATATCTAAAGAAAATATTTAAGATAATTCTGTGAAGAATTTGTGGTTGGGACAGTTATTTTATTATATGGCGGTGGGGGTGGGGGTGGGGGTGGGGGGGTAGCCCGTTAAACAAATCTGGGCGCTTTGACTTTGATGCATGGCTATAACCTTCAAGCATAGTCGTCACATGCCGTTGGCGAACAGTCATTGCAACTTGTATACACTGGCACGTTAATGCTAGTTGGGGTTCGTGCCATAGTCATAGGAAAATAACGTTAGAAAACATATGCTCATGGACTAAATTGGGACACCAACAGGGCCAGTGTAACCAACCATTCTAGATTTTCCAGGCGCAGAACATTCCTTTGTTCATGTACAGTGTACATGGAGGGGTTTTCCCAATCCACCGATAACCAGCAAATATTAATTTACTTATATTTATCGTTAAACCTTATATAATGTAGCTGTGTCATTAATTTCACGCTGGTTAGGGTGAACATTACATCAGTTAAGGTGGTCAATTAATAATAAAAAAAAAAAAAGAAGGTTTGTGTAACTAAAGTAAATTCCAATATAGCCATATAATTTGTTTGCCGTGTACCATTTTAGCATGGTGTTAGGCTTGACGTGGGTGTGACAGTTTAGATTGGTGTGACTGTAGGCACTGAGATAGTGATATATAGCTTGGTTGTTGTGTACATTTCCCATAGGTGTTAGTCTCTTAAGTTGGTGTCACAACTGAGATTGTGCTCCAGGTTGTCAGTGACTAGGCCATGCGATAGTGCTGATAATCACTTGGTTATTGTGTACATTTCCCATATGTGATATATCATATGGCTTGGTTGTATACATTTCTCATACGTTATATATGGCTTGGTTATTGTGTGTCCCGTAAGTGTTGGTATCACATATGAGATTGTACTCCAGGTTGCCTCTGCCCTGCTATGGTGCCTTGATATATTCCTTAACTATTGTGTGGTGGGGGTTAGCCCACAATCTGTAGGATACCCCCTTCCCCTATATACGCACGCACGCACGCACACGCACACACACACACACACACACACACACACACACACACACACACACACACACACACACACACACACACACACACACACACACTCACACACACACACACACACACACACACCACACACACACACACACACACACACACACAACACACACACACACACACACACACACACACACACACACACACACACACACACACACACACTCACACTCACACTCACACTCACACTCACACACACACACACACACACACTCCACAATTTCAGCAATTGGTGAGACACAGAAAACGTAGGGGTAGCCTTTGAAATTTTGTTTGTATCTACCATGGTATGGGAGATATAGAGAAAAATAGGTGCAGCTGGGTGGCTATCTTGGAATTCAAGGTGGTGGCCACTAGGGGCACCGATATTTGGGGTCCATCTAAAAAAATAACAGTATGGGTCCATCCTAAAGCTGTGAAAAATGTGCTTTCCTGAAAAAGTGAACGATGGATTGGCTTAACCGCTGGACTACAAGGCGTTAGTTGTCGGGTTTATTCCTGGTCTATAGACATTATTCTGTTGCTAAACACTCTAAATAACATAGTAGGGTGGTAAACCAAACTTAAATCCGCATTTAATAAACATAGACGAACCATGGATTTGCCTACACCGATATATAAGCGTTAACTGAAAAGATTATGAGCTGTTACATTAAATGATCTGGGGCTCCTCACAACTATTTTATGTTCGTAGCCCAGCTCAGAAATCGCATATTGAAATAGACAATTACAGTATGCAGTATGTATACTGATACTTATTGGACTGGACTTGTACACAGCTGATACTTCATTTATAAAATGTATAATACTTTTAGTACGCAGTTACTACTACAGCTGATACTTCATTTATAAAATGTATAATACTTTTAGTAACAAACAGGATTTGCATGCAGTCACTATTACGACTGATAGTAGTTTCATTTATGTATTAAGGAATTGTACTGTACGGCCGGAAGACCAGTGCTCTGGCGCTGACAAAAGATATTATTCGATGAATAAATACTTGAACCAAAAAAAAAAAAAATAGGCATTGGGAATTGCATTTAACAAAAATTAAACTAGGTACCGATCGCAAGTATGGCGTAGTGTTTTATTATCAGGCAGTCTCAGTCGATCCTGCTCCATGTGCCGGATCCGGTGTGGCGTGCTCAGCCGTGTACCTATACTCAAACTCAAGGCATTGTCAATGGTCGTAAGTCACTAACCTTATAGATTTAGTATAATGTTTTTGGTAAATATGTTTTCTATATGTGTACCAAGCGATTTGTTTCTAGGTGGTGTGGTTTTAGAGATATTTCACTTTTCCTGGATTTTCTGTATGAAGATTGCTCACCACCATTGACAATGACTTGAGTTTGACGGTATGCGCAGTGCAAAACATTAGTTTTAATCAAAATTAATGGAAATCAAGAACCCTAACCGTATAAATTTAATATAATCTTTTTGGTGAAGATGTTTTCTATATGTGTACCAAGCGATTTGTTTCTAGGTGGTGTGGTTTTAGAGATATTTCACTTGTTCTGTATTTTCTGTATGAAAATGACTCACGACCATTGACAATGCCTTGAGTTTGAGTATAGGTACACGGCTGAGCACGGGACATGGCTGAGCACGCCACACCGGCGGGGCTGGAGGCTGTTGATATTCCCATTCATCTCCCATTGGGACACTTGGCTAACCACACAGGACCCTCCTACCTACTACCGCTTTCCTCACTACCCCCTCAAGCTGCATTGACACATGTAGATAACACACATACACACACACGCACATACACACACGCGCACACATACATTCATAAATGTATACACACACACCGCTTTGAAAGAAACCAACTAGAGGAATATACACACCTTTATACACCTTCCTCCTTACCATCTCAACCGGCATTGAAACAAATCAAATGTACCAAAACACACACACACACATTACCTTCCCCACCACCCATCAACCTTCGTTGAAACAAACCAAATAGAACAGCACACACAAACAAACCCCATGTACACGTTCCTCACTACCTCTCAACCGACTTTGAAACTAATCAAGATATAACAATAACAATCTTGATCTTGATCTTGATCGTGCTCTTGCTCTGGCTCTGGCTCTTGATCTTGCTCCTCTCTCCTCTCTCTTCTCTCTTCTTTCCTCTCTTCTTTCCTCTCTCCTCTCTCCTCCCTCCTCCCTCCTCCCGCCTCCGTCCTCCCTCCTCACTCCTCCCTCCTCCCGACACGCCTCCCGACACGCCTCCTGGGTGTGACGTAGCGGACACTGACTACACCGCAGTGGGCACACTGCACCGCTGCTCACTCAACTAGTTTGTTTGTAATCGAATACATTGTAATCCTACCGGTGGACGCGGGATGGGAGTGGTGTGGAGATGAGTTACCTGTGGCCTTAGTCGGCTGCCAGTACCGCCTGGGATGGGGTGCTGAGTAGTAGGTAGTGTGGATGGTGGATCTGTTTCAGGATAACCAGTGTACTGTCATAGAAGGGCTCCCTCACCACTCACTCTGTCGGCTTAAGAAACACTGCCTTGCTCCAGTGAGACGCTCAACACCTGACTTTACATACCTCACTAGCAGCTCTTCTGATGAGTTGGACCAGACGGGATAGCCGAATGAGTTAGAGCGTCCGTCTCCCATGCTGGTAGATTGTGGGGTCGTGGGTTCGAGTCCCGGTCGAGTCAAACCAATGACTTTAAAATTGATACTTGTCGCTTCCTAGCCAGGCGCTCGGCATTATTAGGATAGGGTAAGGACTGGTGTGCTCAGTGTCAGGATAATGTGACTGAGTGGGATACCAGGTCATGGTGCCGGCGGCCTGGTTTCCCAGTGGGACAGCACTATAAAGTCGCCATGAGTGCACACTGTCACAAGTCGGTACCCGTCCTGATATGACCTTAGATGTTGCTAGGACGTAAAACAACAACAAACAAACAAAAACAACATCTGATGAGTTGGTGGATACACAGACAGTCATGTAAGGCTCATCGTAGCCCTTCACAAGAACTACCTAGTACCAGCTGCTTGGGTCCTCCAAGGAATGAAAACCTATCTCACCCATGTTAAGGTTACACAGCTTTGGTTAAGGCACCACCCTCCATCCTCATGCCCTCAAATGGCCCTCCCATCTTGATATGGCCTTAGATGTTGCCAGGACGTAAAACTCCAATAACCAACCATCAAATGACCCTATTCAGGACTGATGTTGGATTGCTCCGGCTAGGACTTGTGCTAATATTGCCGATAGGGCACTGCGGATGATCGGATGAGATTATTTGATTGGATGGAATTATTAATGACTGCGTAGTGTATATATATATATATTTTACCTCGGTAAACAGCCTCAGGCTAGCCTCAGGCTAGGGAGAGGTAAGCACGTCCGGTACCAGCAATTAGCATATACAACTCACGACTGGATAACGTGTCGTTGGGTTGCTCCGGCAAAATTAGTCTACATACAAGCAAATACGCAGTAAGTATAATAAAAACTGTGGTTAGCTTAATTATGATGCATTAGAGCATCAATATGGAAAGTTTAGACTTTCGTTGGTCCAATTTGGACGAGTTATTTGGTTATAAACAACCAAGGATAGAACACTCGAGTGGGTTTCTCGAAGGAACCAAACCGGTCATTAGT
>CM059186.1:54219046-54263576 GCA_030323885.1 Branchipolynoe longqiensis | reverse complement strand
TCATAGATGCCTAGTTCTGAACACAAAAGTTATAATATTATTTCCTAAAATGCATTAAAAGTGAAATAAAAACGGGTGAAACACGCATAACGGCGAAAAATTATTTTGCGATACAAAATCCAACAATGGATCAATTCTTTTCTCACCATGATTTTCAAATATATCATAGGCATCTACACACCTACTGATGATGTTGTATCAAGTCATAAACAGGATGTTGCGCTATGATGCTATTAGTGTGGCCTGTCACACATCGATGAAGAAGAAACGCGCGTAACGGTGAAAATTTATTTCGCGATACAAAATCCAATAATGGATCAAATCTCTTCTCACCATGATTTTCAAATATACCGTGGGCATCTACACAGCTACTGATGATGTGGTGTCAAGTCATAAATAGGATGTTGCGCTATGATGCTATCACACGTTCACCTGTTGTCATCTTCATGCTCGAAGTCATCACAATATCTTTTTCTACATAAGAAAACTTATACTACTCAAAAGAAATATTTGCATCCATGTAATGTGTACAAATAATGCCCTGAACAAATACATTTTTTGCATGCTATTAGCAATGTCTAACCTAAGTCATTATTGCGTGTCACATGAAACATATGTTACATGTTACATGTGTTACAATTCCAAGAACATCAGAAGTTAGGGAAGTGTTCTAAGATTACTTTGAAATATGTCCACTGCATCAAAAACTAATAAGCATAAATATTTTCATCATCTGTGGTACTTGTTTCATCATGAAGGAACAACTTTCCCTTTCCATGTAACGCATGTTTCAGTGTCACAATTTTATATGTTCTCTGTTCTACTCTCAAGTGGACAAACACTCATAAAATTGCACTTAGTTACTCCTAGTGACTGCTGTTCAAAACCTAACTAGGAAATAATAAGGGTCTTGTTCTAAATATTACATAATGAATGTTTTTGTGTCGGCCGAAACATGTGTAACATTCTCCACTTGGTCATGTTCGAAGCCACCCTGACTTGCAGTCTGGGTCCAAATTGTTTTTGTTTTAAATTGTGTCTTAAAATTGGATGTATGTGGAACACAACAAGCCTAATTGGGATAGGCTGTAACATATTTCAGCTTTGACCTCCGATTCCCCCTTTTTAGGACAAGCACTAAAGAAGAACCCATAAGCAAAACTTGTAACACTCAAGACATACTTGCATACATGTAATGTGTAGAAATAATACCCTTAACAAAAACTTTTTTTGTGCATACTTTTAGCAATTTCTGAGCCAAGTTATTATTGAGTGTCACATGAAACATGCGTTACATGTCACATGAAACATCTGTTACAACTCCAATAACATCAGAAGTTATGGAAGTATTCCAAAATTACTTTGAAATATGTCCACAGCATCAAAAACTAATAATCATAAATACCTTTTCATGCTCTGTGGTGTTTGTTTGATCTTGAAGAAAAAACTTTTCCTTTCCATGTCACAGATGTTTCAGTGTCACAATTTTATAAGTCCTCTGTTCTACTCTCAAGTGGACGGACCCTCATACAATTGAACTTAGTTACTCCTAGTGAGTGCAGTTCAAAACCGTACTAGGAAAAAATAAGGGTTTTGTTCTAAATCTGACAGTAGGCGGCTGTTTCTGTCACACCGAAACACGCGTACCGTTCTCCACTTAGTCATGTTCAAAGCCACCCTGACGTGTAATCGGGGTCCAAACTGCTTTTCTTTTAATTGTGCCTTAAAATAGGATATATATGGACCACAACAAGCCTAACTAGGATAAGCTGTGACGTATTTAAAGTTTTTACCCCCGATTCCCCCTTTTTAGGACCAGCAGCAAAGAAGAACCGATATGTATTTTACCTTGGTACCACGCCTCTGGATACTCGTAGTTCAGGGACAAGGAAGCACATCCGGGTCCAGCAATTAGCATAATAGTAGGACATTTGTGAGCAGCTCCATCAGTTTTTCTACATTAACTACAAAACCAACAAGGTCAGTATTTTACAAACTGGATACGTTGGTTTAGTTCATGTTAGCATTCACATACAAAGTTCTTTGAAACTTTTCTATAAGTTATTACTGTTTTACAGCTGAATTATGATCGCATTCTTAATGATCGTTAGAACAATCCATCCATTATTTGGTTATTTAAATGGCCGCCCGTTGCCGAACGGACAGATGTTTGACAGGAGCCATTTACATCGATAGGATTTATTCCTGGGTTTCTTTAAGATTCCCCAATTAAGTATTTCGATAAGGCATACCTCCGAGTCCTATAGTATTTTCTTCAACTTGTTGGCGGAGAAAGCCACATGTGGGAGAAGTTTATAGGACAGAGAGTGTGGGAGGGACCGCTACACTGGTCCCTACCCCTCGTTTGGTTTAGTTGGTTTTCCATGCCGTCATGCTACAACTGTCTTTTAACCTCACGCCTGTGTTAAAAACGGTTTAAATATGGTTTTAGCGCCTTGATACACACCTAGTATAATTATGCTCTAATTATCTGCGTGATATTCAGCCCAAATAATGCCTAGCCATTGGTTTGTGGGTGTTTTACAGACTCCAAGCCATTGCTATGAAGTGGAGTAAGGTAGAGGCACCTCGAGTGCTTAGTGAAGATGAAGAGCCTTCACCGCCGGCACAGGTGCAAAGGTTCCCCAAACGAAGAGATTCCGGCAGGGGGGGGGTCCGAGCACGGACCAGCTGAACGAGTTGCACGGTTAGTACAACAAAAAATGGAGGAGATGCTTCCCTCCAGAGTGCCGACCAGGAAAGGGAAGAAACTAGTGCAGGATTCAGAGGAATCGACTGGGAGGATATTTCAGAAGATCAGGCCTCGTCTGACGATGAGTCAGAGGAGGAGGTTGTTGCGGCTGCCCGCAAACACAAATGCAAACACAAGAAGGCACACTCATCACATGGGGATGAGTACACGAGGGCATGTAAAAAGAAGCCGCATGTGAAGTAGACCAAGAAGAGGAAGAAGAACAAATCCTGTTCTTCTGACTCTTCATCAGACTCAGACAATAAACGCGCAGGGAAGTACGCGGAGTTAGGTGGCAAGGTGATGAACAATTGCATTGTTCTTTCAACACCTTTAAGTCGGGAACAGACCCTTCAAGAGGGAGTTCAATGCACAGAAACAATTCCCCCGCCCAGGGAACAAATAGAAGTGCCAACGCAAACACCAGTAAGCCTATTTAAAGCTGGTAACCTCAATAATTGCTTACCAGAATAGAATAACACTATGGAAAATTTTGCTATCCTTAGCTTAGCGGAAGGAGCAAGAATACCCTTGATTGAGGAGCCTATTCAAAATAGCATACCTTTCCCGTACCAATTTCATGGTTCAGAATGCAAGATATTAGATACTCAGGTCCTTAAATTTGGTGAAAAAGGCATCATAAAACCAGCACTACATGTGGCTGGGGAATTTATTTCTAATATTTTCATGAGACCCAAACCAAATGGAGATGTAAGACTAAATCTAGATCTAACTTTATTTAATAAATTAGTAGAATACAAACATTTCAAAATGTTTTCATTAAACACAGCTAGAGACTTAGTAACACAAAGCTCCTGGCTAGCCAGTGTCGATCTCAGAGACGCATACTGTACAGTACCAATCTATAAACTTGATCGTAAATATCTCAGGTTTTGTTGGAACAACGAACTGTATGAATTCACGTGCATGCCTAATGGACTAGCTTGCGCTCCATGCAATTTCACAAGGTTACTGAAACCAATATTTTCCCAGATGGCTAGGGAAGGACATATCATGTTTCCTTATCGATGATTCATTTATTGTTGGACAAACGCAACAACAGTGTCAGACAGCAGTAGACAAATTATGGGAGACATTTAAGAAATTAGGATTTTACATACATGAAACTAAATCAGTTTTAACACCAACAAAGAAGTTGAAGTTTCTGTGATTCTTTATTGACACCACAGAAATGACCATTTCATTAACGGAACAAAAAGTTTATAAATTTACAACAGCAAACCTATTATTACAATTGAAGAAACCAAAGATAGGACAAGTCGCAATACTGATAGGAATTATGATAGCATATGCACCGGTTATTCTGTATGACAAGGCTCATATTAAATCGCTAGAAATAGATAAGAACTTGCCATTGGCTCACACAAAAGGAAACTTTGAACGGTCCATGACGATTTCGCCAGATGGTCAAAAAGATATTATGTGGTGGCTGTCACACATCAACAGTTCGCCCAACCCCATTAGAATGGGAGAGCCCAACACTAGTTACAACAAAACTTCACTAGAAGGATGGGGGGCTCACAGAGACCAACAGGCAACAGTTGGTCGGTGGATGGATAATAAAATCTCCGATCACATAAATGTACTAGAACTTAGAGCTATTTATCTAGGATTACATAGCCTAGTTCATCTACCTAAAATCATGTAAGGGTATTAACAGATAATGTGGCGGCTATGGCTTACATACCTAATATGGGAGGGACTCGTTCCAAACCATGTAACTATTTAGCCAAACTAATTTGGGACTGGGCAGAGAAACACAAGATATGGCTAACAGTAGCACATATTCCAGGCAGTCAAAATACTTTGGCTGACAAGAAAAGTCAACATTTTCACGACCATCTAGAATGGTCATTAAAACAGAGCATTTTCAACCACATTTGTGATAAATGGGGCAAAAAAGAAATTGAGTTATTCGCATCATGCAACAACAAAAAGTTACCCAAATATGTGTTTTGGCATCCAGAGCCAGAAGCCTATAGAGTAGATGCATTTTCTCTAATTTGGAATAATAAATTCTATTACATATTTCCACCATTCAGCATTATCAGCAGAGTGTCCAGGAAGATCAAGATGGATCACTCACCAGCAGTACTGATAGTACCAGCATGGGACACGCAACCATGGATAGCGGCAATAACATTAGAAGCGAAAGACATGCTCAGGTTCCCATGAGAAAGGAACAACCTACACTAGAGATAGATAAGGATGAGGCCACACTCGATTTAGAGACATTACTAAAGTCAAATCGCACAGGGGACCCACTGTCCACAGTTCATGTAAATAGTTTTCCAGAAGATGTCGTTTCAGCCATTAGGGCTTATATATCCAAGTCACACGGAATAAGGAATTCCAGACAGCTACTGATCAGCTATATTAAACCGCATGAAGCTATCTCGAGACACACACTTGCAAGATGCACCATCAAGGTGCTTAAACAGGCAGGCATCAATACTGGACACTACGCATCTCACTCAACGCGTGGAGCCATGGTATCTAAGGCAAGACAGTTAGGAATCTCAGATAAGAGAATCCTTGCACACGCGGGCTGGAAGACGGCTAGATCGTTTGCAAAACATTACAACAAATGACTAGAAAACCCAAGCGGCCTGGCGACGTGCCTTCTCACCGACTAAAGACGGGTGAGAAACAAAATTTTACTATTTTGCACCAAAAACCTATAGTATGTTTACAATATTAGTGTAGTGGTATGCACTGACCTCTCAGGCAAGGAGCCGCATAGACAGGTAGGCGTGGGTAGTGTGTTGAGATCAGGGAGCCTAGGTGGTGTAATGGTTAGCACACTGGCCTGGAGTGCAAAGAGATGTGGGTTCGAGTCCCGCTCTAGGCGCAATATTTCCCATTTTCAACACCCCCATGACATTAGTATAAAAGGATAGAAAATGAGATTACATCAAATTCTCCCTGGACTCAAGTACCCATAGGCATAGTACCGAGGTAAAATAGTATAGTTATACGAATCTTACCTGGGCACAGATGATGGATAACTGGTGTTTTCCCGAGGTACTAGCCTCGGATAGTCATGGGTCAGGGCCCGCCCTCCCTACCCTACCACAACTGTCACGTTTCGCTGGTGCCAAAACGAAAACACTAAAGTATCCATATACTACTAAGATCACCGGGCGCGGTGTCCGAATCGGTAGAGCACAGGCCTTGCATGCGTAAGATCGGGAGTTTGCGAGTTTGGTTCCCGGTTGAGTCAAACCAATGACGTTAAAATTTATACTTGTCGCTTCCTAGCCTGGTGCTCGGCATTATTAGGATATGGCAAGGGCTGGTTAGCTCGATGTCAGGATAATGTGACTGAGTGGGATATCAGGTCATGGTGCCGGTGGCCTGATTTCCCAGTGGGGCAGCACTATAAAATCGCCATGAGTGCGTACTGTCACAAATCGGTAACCGTCCTGATATGACCTTAGATGTTGCTAGGACGTAAAACAACAACAAACAAACAATCATTTTCTATCCTATAAAGTATGTAAAAGATTGCTGGACACGGATGTGCTTCCTTCTCCCTGACCCACAACTATCCGAGGTAAGTACCTCGGGAAAACACCAGTTATCCATCATCTGTACCCAGGTACTATTCGTATAACTATACTATATAGAGAGACATATTTAACTCAGATAATGAGAGAAATCTATAAAGATATATCTATGTAGATATATACACAAACTCCCCCATTAATGCTGCTTCATTCAAGAGAACAAAATACTTGCTAATGGATCAGGGAGTTATTTCAACATTCAAGGCCTTAATTGAGTGTGGTGTTCTCTGTGGCGGAGTGGTTAGAGTGTCAGGCTCCTAATCTGAAGGTCGGTGGTTCGATTCCCTCTGCCCCCACCTCTACCAATTTGGATTTCCACCACTGTGTAGAACTTACAGCATCATCAAATGCCAGTTGCTCTCATACCATGTCTATGTGGTGTGGGAGGTTAAAAATCCCTTGAGTCGGTAAACGTGTAGGCTCGGACTTTCTATCGACAAACTGTCTAATGGTGAAAACAAGTCTATTCAGACTTATCCATGATAGGCAGTATACATCTTCAAGAAAAAAAGGCCTATTTTTAATAGGTTTTATTTAGCATTGCTTCAGTTGACGTTGTGGTTTACAGGCAGTTAACTATAACATTAATAGGGGAGCTGGTCGAACTATCTATCTATATCTATATATATACCTATATATAATAATATGGGGGGGATGGGAGCATGTAGACAACTCTGGCGTCGTGCATCGGCTCATTTTGAAAGTACTGAGTTAGCAACTTTACCTGTGTCAGCTCATTTTGAAATCACTGATTTAGCAATTATGCATGTCAGCTCATTTTGAACGTACTGATTTAGCAACCATACATGTGTTGGTTCATTTTGAAAGTGCTGATTTACCAACTATGTGTGTGTCAGCTCATTTTGAAAGTACTGATTTAGCAACTATGTGTGTGTCAGCTCATTTTGAAAGTACTGATTTAGCAACTATGTGTGTGTCAGCTCATTTTGAAAGTACTGATTTAGCAACCATACTTGTGTCGGCTCATTTTGAAAGTGCTGATTTAGCAACTATTTTCTATTGTACTAAGCATTGCAAATAACTGTACCAACTAGTATTGTCGAAGACCTCGACGATGAAAGAAAGATTTTCTTTGGAGGAATGAATAGATTTTCCAATTAATATATATACATTAGTTGTGTCAGAGGTGTGTCTCAGTTCTCTTGTGATTTGATGGCGGCTAACTTCCTGCTCACTTGTTATTTCAGCGGGCGACTGACTGCAGGTCCCGTACATGTATGTACTGTATGCCCACTATGGCATGAACACTCACAAATATATTTACCAATTTATATATCTCAATGCCATTACTTGCTTGTTATTTCAGCGGACACATGGGTGCAGGGCCCGTACGTGTGTCCACTATATGCCCACTACGGCATGAATGTACACAAATATATTTACCAGTTTATATATCAATCAATTGGTTGTATTAGAGGTGTGTCTCAGTTCTCTTGTGATTTGACAGCTCCTAACTTCCTGTTCACTTGTTATTTCAGCGGGCGATTGGCTGCAGGGCCCGTATGTGTATGCACTGTACGCTCACTATGGCATGACCACCCACGATATCGAGGTGCTCTTTGTGGCCGGATTTGGCTCCAGCATGGTATTTGGCACAGTCGTTGGATCGTTCGCTGACAAATAGTGAGTTGAATATGTTCAGTTTTCACTTAAGCTTATTGGCTTGATATAATAATGTGTACGCGATTATGTAAATAGTGCGTAGGATATAGGAAGTGTTGCCTGCGTTTCCGTCCTTTTATTACTCTATTTATGGTAAGAAAAAGAAAGAAATAGGACAACCTTTGGTCCATGTATTATAATATATAGCATGTGGGATGGAGGAGGAACTCTTGCCTGTATTTCTGTCTTTTGAAACATATTTATTGTAAGAGAAAGAACCAAGGACAGAACGAGAAAGAAAGAACCAAAGAGAAAGAAAATGAAGGCCGGGGAGAAAGAATGAAGGAAGAAAAGAAAGAAGGAAGGAAAGAAAAGGGGTGGGGACATTGTCCTTGTAATTTACTTTGTTTCAGATCAAGTTATTTGAATATAAAATCACATTTAAATAAATTCACCCTTGGTATGATATTTAAGAAATTAGGAAGCTTGTGTGCATGCATCCTGGTAATATTTTTTACCTTTTAGGAGATGAGTTAGGAACTGCTTCGATGTTTATTAATAATACAAACTTTTTAAAGGCCATTTTTCACGTAACTGATTGGCTCGTTGAAAGTTCCAATAGAAGCCAACTTTTGCGCATTGTATTGTGTTGTGTTTTAAACCCAAATGTAATTTCTTTTAACAGTGAATGGGTAATATATAGGTCACTTTCCTGAAAACTGGCCAGAAGTGTCACATGGAGAGTTAAAATCTAATATTTGAATTTCTTACATTTTTTTGGTTGCAAATGAAAGCTGGAAATCTCCCCTTTACATCTATGTAAAATATAAATTGATGAGATAAAAAATAAAGGTGTAGTCCATGATTAAGCTACATCTTATGGCAGTATTACATGTGTGTCATGATTGTAACACATGTTTAGGACACCACACAGTCTGCTTAATACAAATCTAATCAGAATTAAATAATATACTTATAAGCATATTAATCATGGCATAATATACAGAAATATGTAGTGCTTATATTGCTTAAAAAAAGTAATTCCCAGCCATGCTTTTTTCACTGAATAATTAGTGTACAATATTCGTGTGGCATCCAGACGCCACTGGTTACACATGTGACGGAAATTTGTAATGTTATTTCTGAAGACATCAACTTAAAAAAAAGAGATTTAAGCATGCATACATGTTAATAAATACTTCCTTTTTGATTTGGGAACTGTTTTGTTTGATATATCAATGCAATACAAGATGTTAATAAGGATTCAACCACGTCCCATATGTCATGTTACAAATGGCTGACTGTAAAATGGGTGTTTTTTATACCAAAACACTTCATAACTAAAAGGACTAAAGTTGCACACAGTTTATTTTATTTCCCTTATTTCTTTCATCAAATCTGAACATGAATATGACAAATATAAGGTCAAAAATAAGTAGGAAGGGTTTTATTGATGTTTTAAACTCCCATGCCATGCTGACCAGTTTTCAGGATGGTGACCCATATCTACAACAAAAATGATCCCCCCCGCACTATTTCGTAGCAGAATATAATGTGAACATAGAGCTATCATTACAGTACCATAGTCTGTATAAATAAGTGTGCAGCATGATTCCCTGGCTTCTATTATTTATCGCATAGCTGATTTATGACAAAATAGTGCAAATGTTGTGGCTCACCTGTAGTCCTGGTGTAGTTCGCTCCAGGGCTGGGAAGGATGAGTCTAATTCCTGAAATGTACAACCGCACAAAGGAGAGCGGCAGTCAAGTAATGAAAGCAGTCTTTGTCGCATCGCGACTGACAGCATGATGATGGACATGTTGTCCATTCTCCAGAAGTCCAGCTACCTACCCTGGTCGTCTACACAGGGGTCCTGGCTAACTGCTCTTTATCACACGGGGCACTCATGCACCTAAGAGTCTTGTAGGCACGGCAGGCTCGTGCCTATAAGAGTACCTGGGGGAACCCCTGCCTCAGCCTGATTCAATACTAGGCCATACCTAGGCCGCCACACAAACATATTTTCAGTAAATGCTACATGGATATTAAAGGGATAAAAGGCCAAATATTAAGGCACACTGGCTCTGCTTTTAAACGCTGGAATATATTTAAGCTAATTAAAGAAAATTGTGATTAATTGTTGCAAGTATATTTTTTCCGGTGCAATTCTGACATTTTGTGGCAATATAAGTTATACCCACATAAAATCAGCCAATCAGAGGCGAGAAAGAAGGACTTTACTGGGTCACATTGCTGTGGTAATACAAGGTAATTGAGTGCTTGTCAAACTTTCAGTGGTCGCAGAAATAATTGCGTCCTCTATGGTATACTCTACGGCTTATCCTGTGTCACAAAGGTAGGTTTGATCAATCTGAAGACCCAACCCCCACCCCTTTCTAATAACTGAAACTGAACTGCTAACAACAGCCCCGCCGAATATAATTGACCAATAATTTTAAAATCTTCGTATGATAATTTTTCCAAACATTCTCAGTGGGTTCTTTATATAAATATAACCCGCTCGTACAATGTTATTAAATACTACATTATTCCATGCAATAAATAAACTTGTTTTTGTATGAGAACATATATACAGTTTGGTGTTTATTGGACGCATGCCTAACTTCGATTACAAGTCCTTTGCTTGGTATAGAAATAATCAGTACCATATTAGAAGTAGTTCCCCCTATATCCATGGATGAAAGATCTCCACAATTCCGCGGATTTCCGGGATTTTTCAATCCTGCAGCACTATCAGCGTATACTAATATGTGGTGCAGACGCCGCAGCACTATCAGCATGCTACTAATAATTGCTCCAAACGTAGATAAAAGATTCACCCCATACTTCCAGTACAGGGGTGAAGACTAGCCTTATATGAAAACGGTAAAAAAATCGGGCTAATGAAATGAGTCTTTATGAGAGCCTAATTTCACAATCTAAGAAGCAACATTTATTCTTTGTATATGTCTTCATATTTACCCGCTACTTTTGAGTTGCAAAATATAATAAAACCTATACTTTAATGCAATTTAAAAGTGAAATCGACGGCGTTCTCTGGCCACCATCTTGTCTTTTTGCATTCTCTCCCATTTCACCAACTCTGGGCTGATATAAGTAACCATTTGACACTGGTGCCAGGCATTCTACTTGTTCGATACTAAAGCTATTTTCGCCCATATTTAGACTACGTACCGGGTGAATCTTTTATCTACTCCAAACGCTGCTGCACTATCAGCGTATACTACTAATGCATGCTTCAAACGGTGCAGCACTATCAGCATATTCCAATACATATGAAACCTGACTTCCGGAAATTTTCCGCGATTCCCTGACAATGCTAAACCTATGCAATAATATCTGCATTTCCACATTTTTTCCCCCGAGTCCACTTTCATCCCTGATAGTCTGATACAGTGATAGTAAATAGTGTAATTGCTCTGTGTAGATATGAATATACATGATTGTAGGCATTGTTATAGTCTTGGTGGGCGGACAGACATGCTTCAAGTGGGTCTTTGTGGTCAGCTTTGACCCATTTGAAATCACTCCATCAACCACGGGCACTACAATGTATGACACTGCATGTATGTGAAACTATGCCTCTCAGTTTGTTGATGATGGTGATGATGATGAATATAATGACAATTATAGGTAAATGGACTAACACAAAGTAAGGTAAAAGCAGGAGTTTGACTGTTTGCAATCTACAAACAGTTAAATCCTGTAAACAAGAAACAACAACAAAACAAAGATTATTGCCAAAACAAAATTCAAGATTTGAATCAAATTGAACTAGTCCTGCCCAGCGCTGAACACAAGTGTTAGCAGACTTATCCGTTATGGATAAATAAATTCATCACAAAAAAACTGATAATGGTGGTGATGGTGATGATGATGAAGGTAACAAAAAGAAATATGATGATGCTACAGTATGTTAGCACAGCTCTTAGTGTTTGTCAATGACTGGGTCTTTGATTATCTTTGGCTTTTCACATTCCCCATAGTGTACGAACCATGTGCCATCGAATTAATATGCTTTTATAAACGAACAACGCATTTATTACTATTTCAATTAAAATTTTTAATTACAGCATTTTAACAATTTCTGGGTGCTGATGCTTGGCCGCCTGCTGGGAGGGATTGCTACCTCGATTCTGTACAGTGCCTTCGAGTCGTGGCTTGTCTACGAGCACAACAAGGTAAGGGCTCTCAGTCGCTATGTTGTCGGTCACGTGAGCTGGTAATAATGAAAGCAAAGTAAGTGGATGAAATAATGTCGCCTCTTTCTAAGTTCAGTTGTCCAAATAACTTAAATGCTATACAGTAAAACCTCTCTAAATCGACCGACCATGGGACCGACTTTAAATGGTCCATTAAGGGAGGTGGTTGGTTTAGGGAGTTCTTATTGTCGTTACAATGGTATTGTATGGGCGATCGTGTGGGACCCAAATAAGGTGATCAATATAGGGGAGTGGTCGATCTGTGGAGATGCTCGGTTAGAGAGGTTTTATTGTATACTGAAATCCAAGGCGATGCCCATCAACCTTCCCAGTCTGACAAAACTGACCCTGTTTGATATCCTTGCTTTTGTGGTCTGTCCTTACCTACTCTTTTCTGTAGAACTCCCGACCTTCCGGGTGGGAAGCCTGCACTATTAACGATTCTGCTACCACACATACACGCACGCACGCAGGAATCGCTAAGGGTGCAGACTTCCTATCCGAGCGGTCCAGAGTTCTAAACCCTGGCTGAGTCAAACCAATGACTTGCAAAATTTATAATTGTTGCTAGCTAGCCTGGCACTCGGTATTACTAGGAAAAGGCATGGACAGGTTAGCTCAGCCTCAGGATAATGTAACCGAGCGGGAAATGGGGGTCATAGTGCCAGCGGCCTGGTCTCCCTGTGGGGCAGTACTATAAAGTTGCCACGAGTGTGCACTATCACCAGTCGGTACCCGCCCTGGTATGATCTTAGATGTTTCCCCGACTTAAAAGCCCCTGACAAACAATTATAGAAAAAATGTGAGAAAGTAACCCCCCCCAAAAAAGGAATTATTTAACCATGTATGGTATTTATACTAATTATAGGTTATTATAACTCATTAAGATCGCCCTGAGTTTAAAAGAAAAAGGGGCAAAAAGGCTTATTGGTTTAGTTTGTGTGTTAGGATTTTGCCTCCTGGCAGCATCTAAGGTTATAGCAGGGCGGGCGATGGTACAAGAGAGTAGTCGACAAAGCAAACTTACCTCGGTAGAGTTGATGGCTAATTAATGTCTGTAACCAAGGATTCGAGGAGGACAGTGTTCATTCACATAAATGAAAATATTCTTGGTAGGAATGATAATTTAAGCAAATCTATACGGTAAGTGCAAAAATTAACCAGTAAATTGTTCAGTATATGGACATATGCATCAGCTGAGGTTATATGTATTTATTTATTTTTGAAAATCAGAAGTCATCCTTAAACTACACTGGGGTAAATTCCATTTAACTATTCTAGATGTATGCTTATTTGAGTGTGGGAGTGTGCTCTCTGGATAACCTTGCGGAGGTATGGAGAGAACTCTTTTTTATCTAGACATATTTCGATAAGAGCCATCTCTGGAGTTGAATACAGCTGCACTGTTAGTCCCAGTGGGTGTGTCCATCATGGGAGGCAAATCGAAACTTACATTACCAGCTTACTGACTTTTTGTAGATCGTGGGGTTCGAACCCTGGTCGAGTCGAACCTATTTAATAAAAATTGATACTTGTCGCTTCCTAGCCAGGCTCTGGGCATTATTATTATGATAGGGCAGGGACTGGTTGGCTCAGTATCAGCAGAATGTGACTGAGTGGGATATCAGGTTATGGTGCTGGCAGCTTGGTCTCCCAGTTGGGCAACACTATAAAGTCACAATGAGTGCACCGTCACAAGTCGATGCCTGTCCTGATGTGACCTTAGATGTTGCCAGGACATAAAACTCTAACAACCAACAACTAAAGCCTTTATATCTATTTGCAGCGAGGGTTCGATTCCAAGTACCTCGGATCTATATTCTCATACGCTGTGCTAGGTAACTCGGTGGTTGCCATAATAGCGGGACTGTTAGCACAACAAAGCGCAGACGTATTCGGATATGTGTAAGTGTTATACTTGCTGATGCAACATCATTTGTCTACTTTTTTTATTTTATTTTTTATTGACGAGGTATTTACTCTGCCCATAACGTATAAGCTCCTGTCAGGGTGCTTGTTTTCAATAATGGAATGCAGGACAGGCCGTGGAGAGGGTCTGACTGTTTACCTCTTTGCCCAGGAGTGTTTACCTGTGTCTGCTCGGGTCAGCCTTCTGCAATTTTGGTTGTTAGTAATAGCCTATGTTAGTTTTTTTGTAATTTTCCAGTTTTTTTTTGTCTAGTCTGAGTAATGATACCTTAGCCTACTATGTACATCTACTTGGGTGACATGCAGGCTTGCGGGAGAGGATCCCGCTCCATTCAGATTGTTTGGTGTGATGAAAAGGTAATCGCAATCCTATCATGTCTGTTATCATTTCTGTTTGTGTCCCTCCCCCTTCCATCCCTCGGTGGCAGATGTTCTGTTAGTGTATTCCTGCAGGGATACAAGACAATCAATAATTAATTCTGTGCTATGGCGGTAGCGTGTGTACTGTGACTTGAAAATTGGGTTCAGTAAGTAAGTGCCGTTCAACCTTCGCACTCCCTTGTTTTTTTTTTTCATTTAAATTTGGTTTAATTTATTGCTAAATCCCACCTGTTATATACGATTTCGAAGTATCCATTTAAATTGAAGTCCGTTGTTTGTGTCAATTATTAGTATTTGTAAACGTGGGTGCTTAAATTGACCATCCTGATATGACCTTAGATATTGCTAGTATGTAAAACCCCAACAAGACAGCAAGAACAAAAATTTTAATGGGCAGGCCTTGTACAAATGGGGTTAGCCACAGTTAGGGTGGAACCAGGTGTTCAAGACTGCTGAGGTGGTCGGAAGCATAATACGCGCTGCAACGAGTAAGCCCCAACCAGCACGCGCCTGTTAGGTCGACCGAGTGAGCACCACCACTTACCGGGGGCAAGCAGTGTAATGTAGAGAGTAAAGAGGAGACTCCTCCTGAAACACAAACTGTGTGACGACCCATTTCCCTCTCTAGCACCTAATGAGGACCTTTCATGAGCCATTTCTCTCACTATACACTTGGTGGCAGCACCCGTTCCCGGTCCAAGTCGGCCATCATGGTTGGATCGAAGGGTGTAGGTGTGTGTGGGTGTGTGTGTGGTGGGGGTGTAGGTGTGTGGTGGGGGTGTAGGTGTGTTGTGGGGGTTTAGGGATGTGTTAGGTACGTGTGGGGTGTAGGTGGTGTGGTTGGGTGAAAAGTAGTGAGGAGTGTGATGGGGGTGTGTGGTAGGGGTGATTGGGTGGGTAGGGTGTATGGGTGTGGTGGGGGCTAGGGATGTGTAGTGTGTGGTGTAGGTGTAGTGTGTGTATAGGGGTGTGTGGTAGGGGTTTAGGGATGCTAAAGATTGTGAGGTGCCATTCTGCAAGACACCCCTACACCTCCACCCAAACCACCTACACCCCCACCATACACACCCTCAACCCCCATCACACACACCTACACCCCCACCACCAGCCCCCACCACATCCCTAAGCCCCCCACCACACCCATACACCTCACTCCACCCACGCACCCCTACCACACAACCCTACATCCCCATACACCCCCACAATACACTCCTCACCACACCCCTACACCTCCCCAACACACCCACCACACAAACATACGCCCCCACCACCCACCCACCATACACAGCTACACTCCAACCACACCCACTAGTCCATGTGACAGACCAAATTTCATTACCAATTTTGTGAACAGTTCCTACTATGATTTTTGGTTAGCCTGATATCTGAAGTGTCCAAAATCAGTTGATGGACTTCCGGTGTAGCAGGAAATCGCAAACCCTGTAAATCGCAAACCCCCACTTGTGATTTCCTAGGAAATCGCAAACCCCCATGCCATATATGGGCATGGGGGGTTTGCGATTTCCTAGGAAATTGCATATCCCCCCTGGAGATCGCAAACCCCCCATTCTGAGTGTTAGCCTTACCATGATCTGGTAAGGCTAACACTGGCACTGACACTCAGAATATCCCAACTTTCACTATTATCTCTGTTTTTAATACTTTCACATAAAATTGCTCTTAGGTTAAATTAAATACCTCAGATCTTCCTCTTCAATCGCGCATTGAGATATTTTTAATCGATTCGATGAAAGTTTTTTTATTTATTTTACAAAAATAAATGCTCCCCATAGACATAGCATTGCCGCAGCACACATCACGGCGTATTTTACCCTACTGCTAATATCTCCGCCGTTATGGCGGTAGCCTTAATAATGCTTCGAATTTAGGGTTAATTTAATGGAAATTTCACGATTTGAGTATGTAATTCTGTTAAATATGGTCGCATTGACTAGATTTGGCCCGAATCAGTCCCAAAACACAGGGGGGTTTGCGATTTCCAGGGGGGGTTTGTGATTTCCTAGTAAATCGCAAACCCCGGGGTCGTGCAATTTCCAGGGGTTTGCGATTCACTGCCACACCACTTCCGGGTCACTTTGCCAAATGCCCTTTTGGTGGCCATCTTTAAAGATGGCCACCATTATTTCATGGAAATTGAGAGAATCAAGAAAACTTGCATAACTTCTCACCAGAATGACCTATCAACATGCAAAATGGCTTAAAATGTTGCTAATAACATTCTGCACCCGGCAATATATGATTATTCATATTTGGTTATTATTATCTGTTAACAAATTATAGATTTCTTTTTTTTTAAATCCCTTTTTTTTTTAAATCACATTTTTCACTTTTTTTCATGATATATGTTAATAAGTTGTCCGCCAATTCATGCCAGGATTCATATTGGTCACATTATATGTTGGATCATATAGGGGGGTTTATTAGGCATCCATAACAAGTGTTATATTAGATAGATTTCAACTTTATTTGATTCCATAGACACATATTTAACATCATACTATAATAGTCTTCACCAGTTTGGGGTAGGGGTAATACTACAGCTTAGCAATTGAATAACCATGTTTATTATAGGTACACAAGCATAATAAGTTGTGTTATTATGCATTTGCCTTTGTGTTTAATTACTATAGACTGTTTCCAGTGCAAAAAGTAGCGGAATTGACCTTGACCTTTAATAAAAAATGTGCCTTAAGGCTGAAAACCAATAAACGTGATAGCACATTATTAGTGCTGTTACAAATGCTCTGGACTTGTCTCTAAGCAATTTTCAATTAACCATGCCACAATCTGGACCTACATTACAAATATTCTACTTACTCGAATGGTAGACCTATGTCTAAAGGTTGTTCATTTTGCTATGTAAACTCAGCATATATCTATATGCTCTTACTGTTGAACCTGATTTTTTAATCGTCGTCACTGTCGCTGTCACAATCATCCATATTGTTTGATTGGTCCTCATCCTCTTCTTGCATATTAGCACAGTTCAGTAATCTGCACGCATGGGTGCAGTGGAATCCATTTGCTACACAAGGACAGTATTTATCGCAACGTCTAGGGCATTTACAGGACATCAATTCAAGAACAACATCTGGAGCTGGTGCTCCTGTGAGCCAGCATTTTGATAGTACTACTACATTCCACCCATGTCCATCAGTTGGGCTTGGTATCTTGGGTGAGCTCTGTAGACTTCTTCTCTAGATGCCAGCTTGGTAAATAGCACGATTTGTGTGCTGTCTTAATGCATCTTTGCATGGGGGGGAGCTGTCCAGATGAAATATCACCTTTTCTTGATCGGAACATTTCATACCTGAGTTTGTTGACATCTTTAATATTTGTATTCAAACTATACATGTAACAAGTGAATGCTTGTAGGGTTTGGAACATATCTTCTGTAACATGCCATTCCTGCCCAAAGGCTGTGAACAGTTCTCTGTACTCCTGGTTTTTGCAGATCAAATTGACAGCTTTGACCTTGCCCTGCCCAGCGAAGGAGCTGATGGAATCGCAACCTGTATATGCATGGGCACCAATCAATGCAGTGCATACATCTTTGCCGAGTATTGTCCCTAGCCTTGATATATCTATCAGTCTCATCGCATTCTTTTTTCCTCTTCTCAATAGGATCCTTGTATCTATTTGCAAGTGGAGGGAGAGAAGGATTACGAAGATGTCAGTGTCTTCAGAAATCACCACAACTTTGCGATAGTTTGCAGCTGCATGTTTTGTGTGGATCATCCTCCTCGTATCCGCTTCTTCATGTGTGGATCTAAGCTCAATGATCTGCATCACATGCATCCTTTGTTATCCTGAAACATCTTTCATCCGAGGTTACCATCAGTATGTTTGTCCCTCCTGTGCATTTCTTTCCAATTCTTTCCAATTCTCTGCCAGGAATGCAGTGAGCTTGGCTTTGCGTTCTGTACTAGCCAAGATCCGTTTCCAGTTCTTGATTCGGTGTCCTGGTTTTATCTGGTTGAACACGATTCCATGCCGTGAACCACGGTTTGTCCGCTCGGCAGTCTTAATTGATTGCTCTTGGTAGATGTCAAACACTACATCAATTTGCCCACTACCCCAACCATCATTGAAAACTTTCTTCAGGATTGTATCAGACAGTTCACCAAAGGTCAGATTCTCACCGTGAATCATCTGTACTTTTGCCATGGCATCAACAATTGTTGCCCGAGAACCAGGTGGTAAGTCAACATTCACGATTTCTTTCTCGATATGTTTGCCTAATGTTGCTTTCCCTGTTTTTTTCATTGTTCCATCTGGATTTGCTAATGCCCATGGTTTCGGACCCAGGGGATATTCAAACATGTCTTTCATATCCAACTTTCTGTTTTGAGCAATCAGTAGCATGTGTCCGAAAACACGATTGTCTGCTTTCAAGATCATCTCTCTGTTCGCACCATCCTTGACAACATTTTTTGTGTGTAAGGCACTGAATGTTTGTAAATTCAGTTTTTTGATCGGATCATAAAATCCTGACCCTCTCTCCAGCCTTTCCATGTGAATCTTGTAAGCTTCTTCACCCTTGCTGTGAGCTTTGAGCAGATCATTCATTACTGCTGATGTTGCTGCAGCACCAGTTGACAGACTCACAAGATCCGACGATTGATTGGAGAATGGGTTTGTCCAGTTGTTTTCTACCATATCAACAATAGACATCACATCAGCTTCGTCCCTCTTGACCCTTGATGGTTGGAGGTCAGCATGACCAAGTCCCTGTTTACTTTGCCCAGATGTTGATACAAGGTCTCAAAGCTGTCGAATAGATTCAGCTCTGTGTTCAGCTGTCAGGTAAAAACGTGCCAGTGCACTATGTTTTAGGCTAAAGCCTTTGGTCCCACCAGCAGTTTGCGTGTCCTTGTTTACAGTCTCCTCTACAGTCTGGTCAATGGCAATCTTGGCAAAAGGGTTTGCTTGCCTAAGTTGAACAGAGAACCCACCATTTAGAAAATGAGCATAGAGGTCTGGACATGTCTCTTCTAATTGTGTCATCTGCGCATAGTACAGTGGTAAGTAGCGAGAGAAATTGGTCTTGTCCATTGCAAAGCACCAAGGAATCATGTCCTTGATACTTGCTAAATGCAGGTACCAATTGCCTTCACGATCAGCTCGTATCAGTCCCAGCAGTATATCTACCATGTCAAGATACATCATCCAAAATGCTGCCAAGTGCCCACTCTCATGCCGCAGAAGATCCAAGTAACAACGTAACAGATGTAGAATACTCCTGCATGACTCATCATTTCTACTGGTTTCAAGGGTGCCCACACAAGTATCATCATGCATAGCCATCACCACACGCAAAGTTTCATCTAATTGTGGCAGGTCACTCATGTGGTTAATTTCCAACCATTCAACAAATCCTCTCCATACAAGTCGCATCAGTGCTTCATATGTCAGCTTGTGAAGACGAACACCTCTATTGTACTGCTTTCCATCTAGAACTTTATCAATAGACCCCTCAGATATCACCCCAGATTCAACAGCAAGGTCTCGAAGTCCTGCATCACGGAATAGTTTCCCAATGATTGACACCATATTACAAATAATATGGAAGTTGCCCATCATCAGCAGGATTTTCTCGAACCTAAGTTGTTGTTTCCAAGCAACCTCTGTTGCTTTAGCATACAGAACCTGGTCCATTACAACGGCAATCATGTCTAGGCCTAGGTGCTGCTGAATGGAGATTGACTGAGAAAGGATCTCTTGCACAGTCGACAGTTCTGTTGCTGGTGCATTGATTGTAGGTAAGTATCCAACCGTATCAGCCTTGACTGTTACATCATCTCTGGTTTTTATGTTGAACCCTGTCCAAGAGCTGACCATCTGGTTCACAGTGTCGTGAAGTTGGGTGATCACTCATAGGACATTTTTCTGCCTGGCCCTTTCAGTTGCATTGCTTAGAGGTATGGACGTGTTGGCAAACTTCAATGGTGGAGGACCTTCCCTCTTGGCAGAGATGTAAATAGGTAGATGCTGCTCAGACAGTTCTAAGGTGCGCCTTTTCTCCTTTTTGTGAACGGTTGATTTTCTAGCTGGTGCGCATGAATGAGTTTGCGGTTGGACAATAATCCCATTTACACGATGGGAAATGCTTGCCCCACTCAGTGTTTCCTCCAGCCTATCAATGTTGTCAAAGGCAAGCACAGTAGGGATGCATGGGTGTGCCCATGAAGGAATGGCTGGTTTGTTTTCATCTACACTGTTCATCTTTTCGATGCACAAGGCTGTGTTGATCTCCTGTAATCGTGTATACAAACATGCATGATCAAGGCAGTTCAATGTCTTAATGAGTTCAACAATGCCAGTTAAAGTTTTGATAGCCCATGGAAGGAGGATATGTTTTGGAGTCAAGACTCGAGCATTTGTAACAGCGCTAATGATGTCCTGACCAAATGAGAATGACAGCCGGTGGATCTTGTCAGAAGTAACAGACTGACAACCACCAAGAAGCACCTCTAAGAAGTGAACAAGACAATCAGGAAGTTGAATATAACTTTCAGTGAACTCCTGTGGATTCGGTGGCCATGCCTGCTCTTTGATACCTTCTGTGATTTTATCTTGCAAGATTTGAGCAACCTGGACAATCAGTTGTTCACATTGTTGGCTGTGTATGTAAGTGTCAAGTATGTCCTTCAAGTTTATAAAATCACAAGAAATAGAATCTGCTGAAAGGTTGTGTGGTCTAACATAAACATTATTACTAGTACCAGCAGAGAAAAAGTGCAAAGTGTCACCAAATTGTGGCTCAAGGTTTCTACGGATATGGGTTTTAGTTGATTGTTTAATGTCTTCCACACCTTCATCCTGCATAAGAGATACTAGCTTTGAAGTAAGTTCTACCAGTGGTACAATACGGGGGTTTGAAAACAGGTTGATACGGATAAACTTGTACAACAGTTGCAATGATGTAGTCTCTGCAGTTTTGTAGTCATCATTCTTGTCAGTCTCCGTAGAATCATCTGTGGCAGTTTGTTTTTGTAACTTGGTGTACTTTTTGTAACATGACACATGGTAACATGCCTCAGCTGCCACTATTTCTCTTGAAGTTATTGCAGGAATTTTTGGGTCACCTTTTACAGTTGCAACAGACCTGAGTGTTGTGTCAGCATGGAGATCTTTTGCCTGAATCAGGCTTTCTCGAGTAGATGTTCCTTTTAAACTCTTGTTAGTTCGTTCGCAGAAGATATACATCCGATCATATACACGTGTAGTTTTTTATGCCCCTTGACGTAATGATTTTTTTTTTGTTGGTACATTAGTTGTTTAAGCAGGGGAAATTTCAGTCATAGACGACTGGTCTTCCTCATTCCACTGCTGGTCGATAGAAAGCCCGAGCCTACACTTTTACCGACCCAAGGGATTTTTAACCTCCAGCACCACATAGACATGGTATGAGAGCAACCCCCCGAGGCTTTGATGACGCTGTAAGTTATACACAGCGGTGGAAATCCAAATTGGCAGAGCTGGGGGCACGGGGAATCGAACTGCCAACCCTCAGATTAGGAGTCTGACCTAGAAAAAAGTCAGACACTCTAACCACTCCGCCGCAGAGAACGCCGATTGTCTTGGCTGTGCAAATTCCTTTCCACTCTCACCAGCAAGTTTCTTAAGCTTGGTCAGTTCCTTTTTGTGTGCGAAATTCAATCTGCATTCACGGTGATAGAATATATCTGGTACAGTATTTGGATTGTCCACTTTCAAAGTCAAGATCGGATCGAAACACCTAATCTTTGCCGCTTGACATAGTGTTTGCCAGAATTGACGTCTTTTGGTTTGACAAGTTCATGTAATGGTGCATCATTCCCACATATTATACATGTGACACATTCAATTTTTGCCTGGATAGGACATTCAGCCATGACAACATGCAGTTGGTTTTGTTGGAAATTCGATCTGGAATGATATTTTCATGACGCGATGCTTACAATGGTGCATTATTATTTGGGCCTAAAAAATACCTTGGTTTCCGGTTACAGCAGAAAAAAAGTTGAACGTCGGTAGGTTGGCAAAATTTTAGAAAAAATTCTTTTCTTTTGCCGACATGAAAAATAATTGAAGGTCGGCAAAAGTTTTTATTTTATTTTGTTTTGTGTTGCGACGCACAATACAAATGAAGTTTCAGGCAGTTTAGTGCACAATATAGGTTATTTTGGGTGAGCAGTCTGTGAAGGGCCACACTTATTAACACAACATAACAAAATAATAACGATAATGATATATGAACCATGCATTTTTGTATCTTCAAGGAACTCCTGTCAAAATATCAATTCTGAAGGTCGCGGTTCAATTTGAAGGTCGGTCGCAAATCAGAAACATGTTAATATTATTTTTATTTTTTCAATCAAAATGTTGAGACTTGCATTTGAAATTGAAGGCCGGTCGGGAATCGGAAACAGAGGTATTTTTTTACGCCTTGTGGTAGGCCAACATGGATTGTCACTATTTCAGATTCACAGCCAACCATAAATCACAATCTTCCATCTGACTAACCACCCCTCCCACCCCCCTTCCCGCCCCTCTTCAGCCACATTGTGATATTATCATTCAATAATGACATGCCTGAAGCATCTGCTACATACATGACATAACCAATGAAGGCCCAAGTAGAACTAACTGTGCAGCTATCAGCAAACCGTGTAGTGACAATGCGCAACGTTTAACATCCATGTACATTATGTACACCATTTACACAAGCTAGGTAGAGCAACATGCAACAGGTGTTCAAGGTACTCAAGCCACTTAATCATGAACCAGTAGGGGAATGGCATTTCATTCATGGCTCGTACCAGTAGTCCTACTTAATTTTTAAGTTGGTTCATTTTCTAGCATTGGCACTTCATTAACCTGGAATGACATAAAAAATCATTGTCAGATTTCATGTTTGGTTTAGTACTGGTATGGTTGAGTTTACTTAGTTTCTTTCATAGCTCATGACAGTTGCTAGTAGGCCTACCTATAACAGAAAAAAGGGGGTGCTCCCCTCAAGCTCAACTTCAGGAGTAGTAATGAATGAGAACAAAGTAAAGTACTAATAGTAATGAATGACATTGTTATAAAATGTAACTGTTAGGGCCAGGTACTGGGTTTCCTGCAAATAGTTTTTACCCCTACCCCAAACTGGTAAAAAAGGTTATTTTTAGTACAATGTTAAAAGCGTGCCTATGGAATCAAATAAAGTTGAAATCTATCAATATAACACTTGTTGTGGATGTCTAATAAACCCCTCTATATGATCCAACATATAATTTGACCAAAATGAATCCTGGCATGAATTGGCGGACAACTTATTAACATAGATCGTGAAAAAAACGTGAAACATGTGACTTTTTTTTTAGAAATCTTTAATTTTTGAACAGATACTAGTAACCAAATATAACAAATCATACACTGCCAGATGCAGAATGTTATTATGAACATTTTAAGCCATTTTGCATGTTGATAGGTCATTCTGGTGAGAAGTTATGCAAGTTTTCTTGATTCTCTCCATTTCCATGAAATAATGGTGACCATCTTTAAAGATGGCCACCAAAAGGGCATTTGGCAAAGTGACCCGGAAGTCCATCAACTGATTTTGGACACTTCAGATATCAGGCTAACCAAAAATCATAGTAGGATCTGTTCACCAAATTGGTAATGAGTCCTAAAATTTTGAGGTCTGGCACATGGACTACACCGCACCATACCAACTCACCACACACACACCAAAATCCTCACCACACCCCTACACCTCCACCACACAAACATACGCCCCCACCACCATACACACTTACACCCCAACCACCCCCACCCCACCATACACACTTACACCCCAACCACCCCCACCCCACCATACACACTCACCACACACCAAAGCATACAGAGACCGGCATGGTGCGCCATCTGATGAGAGAGTCATGCAAACTGAAAGGTCCCCATTAATTCGACGAATTACACCAGGTCTTTCTTTTTTTTCTCTTGCTTTTTTTGGGACCAGACAGGATGGACGAATGAGTTAGAGCGTCCATCTCCTGTGTTGGTACCATGTGATCGTGGGTTCGAACCCTGGTCGAGTCAAACTGATGACAACAAAATTGATACTTGTCACTTCCTAGCCAGGCGCTCGGCATTATTCACATAGGGCAAGGACTGGTTGGCTCAGTGTCAGGATAATGTGACTGAGTGGGGTATCAGGTCATGGTGCTGGTGGCCTGGTCTCCCAGTGGGGAAGCACTATAACGTCAGCATGAGTGCGCACTGTCACAAGTCGGTACCCGTCCTAATATGACCTTAGATGTTGCTAGGACGTAAAACAACAACAAACAAAGACAGTTTTTTTGGGGGGGGGTTAAGCAAACAAAAACTCATTTTTGTGTGCACCTTTTTTCCTGGGTTTAATACAGACGTGTGCATGTTTTGTCGCAGGGCTCCATTTGATGCGGCGCTCACTATTCTGGTGCTGATGTCCGTAGTGTTAATATTCACGTGGACTGAGAATTACGGAGACTCGCACGTGGAATTCAAACAGTCCTTTAAGAATGCAGCCGTCGCCATCAGAGAAGGTGAGCCACGCTTTTAATACACGACGCGAATATTCATATTCAGTGTTCAGTGTTGTACGCCGTGCAGAACCAGGGCAGCAATAGCAAATAAACCTTTCCTCTCAAGGTTATTCTCGGAACCGTCATGTTTCAGACCATGACCCACTTTACACGCGGTGACCTATTATTTATGTCTGCAGTTGATAATTGTCGTCTGCTGTTAGTAGGTTTGCAGCATTCATTTGGCAGTTTGGAACTGTGGTGTTTTACTGTCAACTTAAGACTACTATTGGGAATTTCTTGAATTTTAAAATAAATTGTATTGGCACTATACAACATGTTGCAGCAGATGACCGAGGGGAGTGGAATGTGTCGAGGACATACACCAGTACTGTATAAGTCAAGATAGCGAAAATAGCACTTTAAATATTTGGGTCACCTTATTAGTTACTGCGGAATTAAGACATTCCTAGAAACTATGTTGTGTGATGACGATGAATTATGTACATATATTCCATTCATTAACTCATCAAATATAATTGCTATTAATTATTATTCAATAAAATGAAGAAGTGGTACTGAACTCGAGTGATCAGACAAAACGCTGTGTTCCCAGCATTATATTAGCTATGCATACATACATACATACATACATACATACATACATACATACATACATACATGAATATATACATACATACATGAATACATACATACATGAATACATACATACATGAATACGTACATACATGAATACTTACATACATGAATACTTACATACATGAATACTTACATATAGTTTTGCTATATATATTTAGCATAACTTCATATATATGAGACTGTCTCAAAAGGTGGTAAGCAATATGGGACAAAACTTTGTCCATTGTGTAACGATCAACATACTATCTGATTATGAATTTGCTCAGAATAAATTGATTTGTTTTTTACATGGTGTTTCATAATCCCAATAGAATACATATTGATTTGAAGCAAATGTCCTTGTGTTTTCAGTGTAACCGTTTTTGTGCTGTTTTGTGTTAATCATTTTAATGGACACAAAAAAAAGAGTTATCACCTTTTGAGACAGGCTCATATGTTTGTATATATATATATCTGTTATGATGTATAGCATTATTTCCTTATGGGGCTGTCACATTATGACGCATCAGGCAAACATAGGGTGACATATGTGATTTTTTGCCGCTATGTCGGGATACATCGTTATGCGTTACGCGTGCGTTAGGTGCGCGTTGGTATATGTCAATGTTCGTCGACATACGGCGGTGCGCTTCAGGGGGTCGCCGAAGTTTTGTGCATGCACAAAACCTTTGATGTACGACAACGCATAGGTGCTTACGTTACGCCTACGTTAGGCGTATGTCGAGATATGTTAGATGTGCATTGGAGGAACCTCAGGGAGTTTGACGTCCCTGCCCTGCAGAGTTGTAAACCGCTGCCTTGTGGTACAGGTTCTTGACAGAACCGAAGGCTAAGGGAGCAAACCCTAAACAGAAAACTATGTCACTGTGGCAGCATTAAGGGCGGTTGATGTATGGAACTCCCAACATTTACCGACCAGCCACTGCAGGGACAAATAGTTTTGCGCCGGTCTTGACATGTTCTTGCCGGTGTGAAACCTCTATTTGCTCCCCCAGAGAATGCCGCTGGTAATTTGCAAAAGCCAGCAGCACTTCAACACTTTTGCAGGCAGCTTTCATGAAATGTACAACCGCATGAGTGGCAGTCAAGTAATGAAAGCAGTCTTTGTCACCTTTGCAGGCAGCTTTCATGAAATGTAAATAAGGAAATACTGGAATGGACGGGGCTGCCCTCTATGGAAGATCTGATCAAAAAGAATCTCCGGTGGACTGAACACCTCATGAGGATGTCATCAGACAGGCTACCAAAGTAGATCCTCTATTCTCAACTGTCTTCTGGTTATAGAAAGAGAGGGTGCCCTCGTCTCCGGTTCAAGGATACCATCAAGAGAAACCTGAAGCTGAGAGACATTAAGACTCATGGATGCAACTCTCACAGCAGAGAGCTAAATGGAGAGCGGCAGTGAAGTAATGAAAGCAGTCTTTGTCGTATCGTGACCGACAGCATGATGATGATGGAGATGGAGGAACGTTGTTCTTACGTTGTCCTATGTTGACTTTAGTTCCTCTGACGGAGAGCGTTCAGTCCGCGCTTTGGGAACATAATGCCAACACATGACGACGTTGTTTTACCTCTGGGATCAAGTATGCCTCCATGAAGTTTGGGTGGAGGGTCCCCCACAACATGCAATCAATCATCATGAGAGAGGTGTGTAAAGCAGTCATCGCCGAATACATTGACGAGATGATGACCTTCCCCATGACTCCTGATGGATGGCATGCCATCTCCAAAAAGTTCATGTGGCGGTAGAACTTCCCCCACACATGCGGCGCACTATATGGGAAGCATATTGCCTGCCGATGTCCCCCAAAGAGTTGATCCCTCTACTACAACTATAAGGGATTCTACTCCCATAGTTCTGGCGCTCATTGATGCAGACTACAAGTTCATCTGGGCGGTTGTCGGTGGAACGGTTTCGGCATCAGACACGCAGGTTTTCAATGACTTTGAGCTGAAGGCGGGCATCAAGGATGGTACCTTCGGTCTCCCTGCCAGCGAGCCTATTGTGAATGGCCAGGACGCTGTACCCTACTTCATGATCGGTGATGATGCCTTTGCCCTACACCCCACAATGATGAAGATGTACAGCCGGAGGGGTATGATGCATGACGAACGCATCTTCAACCTCAGGATTTCCCGAGCTAGGAGAGTCGTGGAGAATGCATGTGGCATCCTGGCAAACCGATTCCAGGTTCTGCTCACCAAGACGCAGCACCTCCCCTCCACCGTGAAGCTGATCGTCACCACATGCATGATCCTACACAACATGATGAGGATGCGATATCCCATGCTCCAGAATCAGCAGCTAGACCTTGAAGAGTATGGCAACCACAACATCATCCCCGGAGCATGGAGAGAGGGCCTTAACCTGCCAGACCTAGCCACTCAAGTACCAGGCATGAAGACTGTCTCCAGGGCAGGAAAGGAGCAGTGGAATCTGCTCAAGGACTGGACCAACTCCCAAGCTGGTTCAGTTGAATGGCAGGACAATATGATCTAGTTAGTTATGTCTTTGTACTGTGATGTTATTGTACTGTGATCCCTGTCATTTGTGATATTTACTGTGGTATTTGTATGTAAAAAAATGTGGTAGTTCTATTGGTTTAAATAAAAGCTATCAATATCTGTTGTTGATACCAAACCAAGCTTAACATGTCAGTTATTTTTTTGGGTGGGGAAGATTCAGGGGAATTGTTTTGTCTGGGCACAATTATACACTGACAAATTTGCATGTCAGTTATTATTTTTTTTCTGGGCCCAATTATATACACTGACAAATTTACATGTCAGTTATTAATGTGGGTGGGGTAGGTATCTTAAATTTTTGCTGGGCCCAATTATATACACTGACAAATTTACATGTCAGTTATTAACTTGGGTGGGGAAGATTACTTTTACACTGATAAATTTACATGTCACTTATTAATTTGGGTGGGGAAGGTTACTTCATGGGGAAGATTACTTACTTTCTAAGGGCCAAATTTAACATGTCACTTATTTTAAGGGAGGGGGCAGGGTTCTTATTTACAGTTACATGTCAGATTAGTTTTTGTAAAGTAGGCTAACTGGGCAAAGGCCTAAATTATTTTAAGTTTCATTTAATTTATTTTTACCACATTACATTTGGGGGATTTGTGTAATAAGGATAAATAATGTTTACAAAGAAATAGACTCAGAGACCAAAGTCTGGATTAAAATACATATAGTTTTATTTACACAAACATTTTATAATTAGTGTATAGAGGCACATAATAATTACATTATAACAAATATACATATATATACATGGGTACAATATTTACATACTACAAACAATAAATATATACATATATACAGACCCAACATTACACTCACTTAGCCTCCGGGGCCTTTGGTGGGGTGTCCATGTCCCTCACAGGAGCAAACAGCTCCTGCGTCTCCATGTTCAAGTTGGAAACGTTGGAAATCCCCATGACAGCCCGGACAGGTTCAGCAAACTCTCCGCGGCTGTTGGAGTACTGGTGGACTGGTTCAGCACCGCTTGGCCTGAAACCCCACACCCCGACGACGGAGCTGCCGGTAGGTTGTGGCATTGCTGCCGGAGCTGCAGCTGCTGCTGGAGGTGATGCTTCTGAAGGTGCTGGATGTGCTGTAGGTGGTAAAGGTATCCCCACTGGTGGAGGCGGCCCTATTGGCTGCTGACCAAACAGAGCCTGGGGCTGCAGTACCGCCTGCAGTCGGCTGGTGCTGCATCGGTCCAGTCAGCTGGTGCATTGCCACCGGTGGCGCAGGCAGCACCGGCTGCATCATGTACTGCTGTATATACTCCTGGCTCTGTGGTGCCCATGAGGATCCTGGTGGTGGTTGGTGTCTCCACTGGTGGGGATACGGCTGGTACATCTCACTCGGCGACGGACAGCAGGGCGCGTGGAACGACGTCGACTGCCATGACGTCACAGATGGTGGCTGCACAGGACACACCGTGGAGGGGTTGGACCTGGACGACTCCACATGCATGCATCGCTCATCATTATCTACCTCTTCATCCAGCACCTCAGAGACGATTGCGCTGTCCTCCTTCTCCATGCCTCGGGCTGCGGCTGGGGGTCTGGGTCTGCCCGGCTGCTCGTCCAGCCCAATCTGCAGCTCAGCGCCCAGATCACCCTGAGCTGCGTCTATGGCGACAAGCACCTGCTAGACACAATAATAAAGCACCATAAGGAACATGAATACAAATTGATTGGCCAAAATGAGGTAAAGAATACAAAAAAGCACATCATTGCAAATTATAATGCCATTAAAATATATACATAGATTTATCCAGAATAAAGGTCTATAATGAATCAAATCCACATCGTTGCAAGTTACAATGTCAGTAAAATATATATTACTTACAGTTCTGCAGGGTTCAGGCCGATGCCTGACAACTGAACTCAGGAAGCGAAACTTGTCCATGATCCACTGCTCCCTCTCGGTGCGCAGGGGAGGCCCATCACCGCTCTTCTTCTTGTGCAGCCTCGTGTTGCAGTCGCATATGGACTTGAACCAGCCCTGGATATCCCCCGCAGTTTTGCCCATCCTTTTGCCCTGGTCCTCCCAAAGCTTCCCTTTTTCGTCCGTCCGCTGGTAGTCACTCATCCTGACGTTCCATATGACTGGGTTGTCCTGCAGGAACTCAGCATCAGCTCCTCGTCTGCTGCGGTCAGAGTGCAGTTGCACTTCCTCAGCCTCCTTGTTTGTCCCCTGCTGCGTGTTTTATGAGGTGAAGGCGAGGGGCGGGACCGAGGAGGCGATGGAGACGTGGACTGCTTCTTCATCGTCTCCTGTGGCTGGCTAAATGGCGATGTCCACTAAGGAGATCCCACAGGAGGAGATGCTGGAGATTGTGGTGGAGATGGTGATGTCATCCTCTTCCTGCCTTTCCCTTTCCCTTTGCTGCGTCCTTGGCCAAACTGGCTGGGTGTTGATGAGGTCTTCCCTGGCATGCTGGAGGCGTTGTGAGGAGAGAGCCAGACTGCAGCCTTATTTATACCCAAGGCGCGGGTGGGTTGGGTGCCCCCCGCACGTTGGCATGCGTTACTCACAAGTTACGTCAAAGTTGCATGTGCTGGTGTAACGCCGAAATGTGCTGGACTGTCATTGGACATGCGTCGCTCATGCACTGGCACTACCCTCTCATACGTTGTGCAACGCATTTAACGGTCGCTATCAGAATGTTCGGAGCGCGTTATGCCAATGCTAGGTAAACGCCACACGCACGAGAGGCACATAAGCCACACCTTGTGCCAAACCTTTTTTGTTTTTTTTTCTCATGCATCGACATATGTTACCACTACGTCAGGCTGACGCGATGCTTACGTCCACTACGTTGCGTTGACGTCCAACTTTTCCCCCCGCGCCGAAAAGTTTGACGCATCTCAACGTAAAAAAGTGATTTTACGCATTGGTGGCGCACTTGCGAGATGCGTTATAATGTGAGAGGGCCTTTACTTATCAAAGATTTCTTTTATCCAATCTCGCCGGTGAACACTGGCGACCAAGACGGCGTCACCAGTGCTCCTTCACTGTGTGTGTGTGAAATGCATGTGTCCTTTTGTTCCAGATCCAAAGGTACTGTTACTTGGCCTAATCCAGTCGCTCTTTGAGGGGTCCATGTACACCTTCGTGTTGGAGTGGACGCCGACGCTGACGCCGTCTGCGCCGCCGACCGCCGCCCCAGGGATGCGCCAGCTGCTGGGGGACGATGGCCACATCGGTTCCATTCCACACGGCTATATTTTTGCCGCATTCATGGTGAGTATTGTATTTCTCCTACTGTTCTTTTCCTTCGTCCCATTCCTTTCTCCCCTCTCTCATTCTTCTCTTCTCTCTCCCTTCTCTTCTCTCTCCCTTCTCTTCTCTCTCCCTTCTCTTCTCTCTCCCTTCTCTTCTCTCTCCCTTCTCTTCTCTCTCCCTTCTCTTCTCTCCCTTCTCTTCTCTCCCTTCTCTTCTCTCCTTTCTCTTCTCTCCTCCATCCCTTTTTCTCTTCTCTCCCTTCTCTTTTCTCTCCCTTCTATTTTCTCTCCCTTCTCTTCTCTTTCCCTTCTCTTTTCTCTCCCTTCTATTATATCTCCCATCCTCTTCCTCTCCCTTCTTTCCCCTTTCTACTTTTCTCCCCCTGCTCTTCCACCTTATCTTTCTTCCTTCCTCTGACTCCTTCCTTCCCTTCCCTCATGCCCTCTTTTCTTTCCCTCTTCCCTACTTTCCTCTTCTTCTATGTATCCACTCGTCCTGCTTTTGCTTTTTAAGTCACACCTTCACAACCACTTCATTCTTAGTTTATATCATCCCTCCCGCACCTTTCCCTCTCCCCTTCTTTCTCCCCGCACCTTTCCCTCTCCCCCTCTCTACCTGCACCTTTCCCTCTCCCCCTCTCTACCTGCACCTTTCCCTCTCCCCCTCTCTCTCCCCGCACCTTTCCCTCTCCCCCTCTCTACCTGCACCTTTCCCTCTCCCCCTCTCTCTCCCCGCACCTTTCCCTCTCCCCCTCTCTACCCGTACCTTTCCCTCTCCCCCTCTCTCCTCCCCGCACCTTTCCCTCTCCCCCTCTCTCTCCCTGCACCTTTCCCTCTCTCTCCCTCTCTCTCTATCCCCCGCACCTTTCCCTCTCCCCCTCTCTCCCTCTCCCCCTCTCTCTCCCCCACCTTTCCCCCTCTCCCCCTCTCTCCGTCTCCCCCTCTCTCTCCCCGCACCTTTCCCTCTCCCCTCCTCTCCCTCTTCCCCCTCTCTCTCCCCGCACCTTTCCCTCTCCTCTCTCTCCCCGCACCTTTCCCGCTCCCCCTCTCTCTCCCCACACCTTTCCCTCTCCCCTCTCTCTCCCCGCACCTTTCCACCCCCCCCCCCTCTCTCCCCGCTCCTATTCTTTCTAATATTTATGATAGTTGTAATGATCTATTTAATAACTTCCATTCATGAAGGCCATTGCCATATACGCTGTTTGTTGTCTCCACAGGTGGCAGTGATGATTGGAGCTTCGCTGTTTAACATATTTTCAAAATACACAACAGAGGAATCTTTTATGCGGTGAGTATCTTGAGTTATAAATTTATAGATATATTCAATATTTTCATTCAGTCGAATAAACTTGTATAAGCACCGAAGCACTGGTATTGCGGGTGAATTCAAATTGGGATTGACAAACATAGTATGATGTAATAAATATCACAGGGGCATTTAAGATATAAATAAAGGGTCAAAATGCTGGAAGGCCTCGTGGTGATTCGCTCCAGATGTAATCATCCAAAACAGTCTTTAATAAGGAGCGTGCATACCGTATCTTGCTCTGCATAGGCCGTTTTTTAAAGACCAGCCATAATTTCCACAAAATGACCATATGCTTATAGTACAGTCATGTGTGGGACTAATCTGTGTGTACCAGGTATTTAGGGTAAGATTAAGGGGTCAGTTTATCTATGGAATTGCCTGATGTAGGTGTGAGACCTATTCATAATTTTCTTGTACCTGCGTGTTTCAGGCCTGTTCTGGTGATCTCATCTGTTTCTCTCATCACCCCCGTCATATTCCCAGGGGTAAGTGTGGCCACATATTCAATATATGAACAGAGAGAAAATTGGTAGCCAACATGATAATAAATTAGCTCTATCTATCTATTTCTATCTATATATTTATCTATCTATATTTATCTATCTATCTATCTATCTATCTATCTATCTATCTATCTACGACCAGACAGGGTGGCCGAATGAGTAGAGCATCCGCCTCCTGTTTTGGAAGTTCCAGAGATCCAAACCCATAATTTCGTGTGTTTGAATCCTGGTCGAGTCAAACCAATGACTTTAAAATTTATACTTGTCGCTTGCTAGCCTGGTGCTTGGCATTATTAGGATAGGGCAAGGACTGGTTGGCTCAGTGTCAGGATAATGTGACTGGGTGGGATATCATGTCATGGTGCTGGTGGCCTGGTTTCCCAGATGGGCAGCACTATAAAGTCACCATGAGTGCACACTGTCACAAGTCGGTACCCGTCCTTATATGACCGTAGATGTTGCTAGGATGTAAAACAACAAAAACATCTGTCTGTCTGTCTATCTATCTGTCTGACTATCTATCCATGTATCCATCTATAGGTCTGTGGCTAGCAAACTAGCTGGATAGCTAGATATAGCAATCTAGCTGACTGGCTAGCCAGATATAGCAATCTAGCTGACTGGCTAGCTAGATATAGCAATCTAGCTGACTGGCTAGCTAGATATAGCAATCTAGCTGACTGGGAGAGCCAGATATAGCAATCTAGCTGACTGGCTAGCTATATCTAGCAATCTAGCTGACTGGCTAGCTAGATATAGCAGTCTAGCTAACAATCTAGTCATCAACTCATTCGGTCAACCAAGAAACTCAATCAATCACTCAAATAATTCATCGCGTCAATCAACCAAGCGATCGACCAACAACTCAATCAACCACTCAATGAATTAATAGACCAATCGTTAATTTGTTATCAATAACTGAGGCTAACCCAGGAGATCATGACCCAAATTACTTATCAGCAGCTACTGTGTGGTAAGATGAACACCAACACTACAACTGGCCAGCATTGAAAACAAGCCTGGGTACCCGGGCTTATATGCTATGGACAGTATAAATACAGCCTCAATAAAACAAAATATTAAAAACAAACAAAAAAACGCATTGTAAGCATTAAGCTGGTGTAGTGTTCTCCATTAATCGTTAAGACCTTGCTTTTAGTAAATGTGAAGCTGTATATTCGAGTTTGTCGTTTTAACATAATAAATTGGGTGTATCATCACTGAATTTAAGTTAGTAGTGTATCTTTAGTGTGGGCTTGTGCATGTTGCTATCACACCCTTTTACTCAGTGCTACAATTTCTAGTTAAGAGAGACCGGGTGCGGTGTCCAAATATGTAGAGCACGTGCCTCGCGTGCAGGAGATTGGGAGTTATGTTCCCGGTCGAGTCAAACCAGTGTCTTATCAAATTGATACTTGTCGCTTCCTAGCCTGGCACTCGGCATTAATATGATAGGGGAAGGACTGGTTAGTTCAGTGTGAGGATAATGTGACTGAGTGGGATATCAGGTCATGGTGCCAGTGGCCTGATTTCCCAGTGGGGCAGCACTATAAAATCCCCATGAGTGTGCCCTGTCACAAGTCGGTACACGTCCTGATATGACATAAGATGTTGCCAGGACGTAAAACTCCAACGACTAACCAGCCCTTTGCTCAGTGCTACAATTTCCAGTTAAAGAGACAGGCATGAGCATTTCCCGCCAATTGGCTGATTTCCGCCAATTAAATGCTTCCTGGGCTGTTCACGAGATACGTTCGCCGAGTGAGAAATAATTTGGGGTGGTGCCCCCCCCCCTCCCTACACCCCCTCCCCCCCCCCCACCCCTACCTCTTTGGCCTTGGGAGTTTTGAGGCATACGCCCACCCACAATCAGCAAATTTGTTTTACTTCTCTGCTCATGTCTCAAGAGACCTGCGGGTGGGAGTGGAGGGCGGGTGGGAGGGAGTTATTTCTTGGTGAAGGCGCAGACAGTGCCTTTTCCTGACGTCTCTGTGCCCCTTGGTGGTTCTATGTGCAGAATCAGGCCATCAACTTTGCGGGCTTCCTGGTGTTCGAGACGTGTGTGGGCGTCTTCTGGCCGTCACTCGGCACCATGCGGGGACGCTACGTGCCCGAAGCCAGTGAGTATCTTCCCTTATATGTGTCTGTCTGTATGTCTGTCTGTCTGTCTGTCTGTCTGTCTGTCTGTCTGTCTCTCTCTCTCTCTGTCTCAGACGTGTGTGTGTCTGTGTCACAATCGGAGTTCACACGCATGGCCGGAAGTCTTGAATGTTTCTGGTTTGAGTACCCTTGAATGTTCTTGAATTTAACTGTGTTCTTGAATCTGATGGCCAACTTTTTTTTGTATAAACCCTGATTATAAATTGGCACATATTTGAGATGAATTTGTTTTTGAAAAATTCCTCTGTTGCTTTTGTGGAATTGCTTTCCCAACATTACATACCTTTTTTGAGTAGATCGCACTCTCATAACATTCCCTTATGACCGATGTCCTGATATGACCTTAGATGTTGCCAGGACGTAAACCTCCAACAGACAACCAACCAACCAACCCACCTGATGACCGGACACGGTGGCTGAATCGGTAGAGCGTAGGCTTCCCGTGCGGAAGGTCGAGAGTTTGAATCCCAGCAGAATCAAACCAATGACTTACAAAATTGATACATATCACTACCTAACCTGGCGATTGGCATTAATAGGATAGGACAAGGACTGGTTATCACACCATCAGTATAATGCGACCGAGTGAGAAATCAGGTCATGGTGTCGGTGGTCCAGTGTCCCAGTGGGGCAGCACTATTAAGTCACCATGAGTGTGCACTGTCACAAGTCGGTACCCGGCGTGATATGACCTTAGATGTTGCCACGGCGTAAAATTCCAACAAACAAACCTCCCTCATGCACCCCCGCCCCCCAGGGTTTTGACCCTGAACAAAAGGCTAACCAGCTCTTCCAATTTGGATTTCCACCACTGTGTATAACTTATAGCGTCATCAAAGGCCGGTTGCTTTCATACCATGTCTATGTGGTGTGGGAGGTTAAAAATCCCTTGGGTCGGTAAAAGTGTAGGCTCGGGCTTTCTATCAACCAGCAGTGGAATGAGGAAGACCAGTCGTCTATGACTGAAATTTCCCCTGCTTAAACAAGTAATGGAAGAAAAAAAAAACTACAAAAAAAACTCCTAATCTAGCGGTTAAAATAGCATCAATATCGGCATCAGCATGGGCTTGGCGTGTGCCTAGCATCAATATGTTGCAATCCTCTCAGCGATGTCGGTGACAGCGATCATGAAAACACGGGGTCAGCTTGTGTCTAGTGCCCAAATCGCAAGGCATGTCTCTGGCCACTTAAAGACCTGCAGAAATAAATCAATTCCTTTCTCTTCTCACAGCGCTTTAATCGCCTTCCTCCTTTTTTTTTTTTTCAGCCCGGGCAACAGTAATGAATATCTTCCGCATCCCTCTTAATTTAATTGTAATTTTGATATTGACTCAGGTAAGTTATCAACTCTTTCCTGCTGAAATAGTGTGCATTTTCAAGTTAAATAAACAAATAAACACTGCTCCTCAAATTTACCATTGCATGAAATAAGATATCTTTTCCCCAGTTAGAACTTTTCTTATCTTTGTTTTCAAGAGAAGCTAGTTTAATGGATTTGTCAGAAGTAGGCTTTTAAATACAATTATGTCATATAACTAATATAATAATATAGTAATAATATTTACTTCTTGGTTACAGTAGTTCTGGGGAGAGAGACATTTCATTTAGTACAATATACATTTAATTCACAACATCTGAAACCATACCATTTCATTTAGTACAATATACATTTAATTCACAACATCTGAATCCATACCATTTCATTTAGTACAATATACATTTAATTCACAACATCTGAAACCATACCATTTCATTTAGTACAATATACATTTAATTCACAACATCTGAAACCATACCATTTCATTTAGTACAATATACATTTAATTCACAACATCTGAAACCATACCATTTCATTTAGTACAATATACATTTAATTCACAACATCGGAAACCATACCATTTCATTTAGTACAATATAATTTAATTCACAACATCTGAAACCATACCATTTCATTTAGTACAATATACATTTAATTCACAACATCTGAAACCATACCATATCTGCGGTCCGTGAATAACTGTTGCGATGGTTAATGATCTATCAGGCACTGAAGGAGGGTGTGACAGGGAGTGAGGGAGGGGGAGGGGGGGGGGGAGGGGAGTGACCACCGATAGGGAATGACATTAGCCGCAATGATGCTGTGTTTGCGGTAACCATGGGATGTGCTTTGATGTTTCAGAATCTGTCGCTGACTGTGATCTTTATGTGCTGCTCTGCGTTCCTGCTCGTTGCTGCAATGTGTCAACAGTGGCTCTTCACGTGAGTTTTGATGAGTTTTATTTCTAAAGTAAAGCTTGTTTTATTTAATGACGCCTCTAGAGCACATTGATTTGTATTGGACGTCAAACATATGGTCATATTGACATATTTCTTTGGAGGAAACCAGCTTGCGCCACATAGGCTACTCTTTCCGATAAGCAGCAAGGGGTCTTTTATATGCACTCCCCCACAAAAAGGACAGCACATACCACAGCCTTTGATGAACCAGTTGTGGGCCACTGGTTGGAACGGAAAATATCCCAAACTGCAAATGGATCCACTGAGAAGTTTTGTTTCTAAAGTATGTGGGTGGTGTATTTTGGGATACAATTCGGGGCGAACCGGTGGTGTTCCTGTTGATGGTTTCAAACAAGCTGTGGCTGTATATTTTTTAGAGATGTGTGATCTCCATGTTTTTGTTAAATTCCACAATTTATTCCCGAAAAAGCAAACGGCGTCATAGGCCACTGCTAGAGAACCACGGGAAATTTACCATAAGTCAGCTATGCGGTGATTTTTTTTCCTTTTTTGTGTGTGTGTTTTTGTTGTTGTCAGAGCTGCTGTTTACTCATTTATAAAGTATCACAACTGTGGGAAGTGAATCGCTTCGCACTTCGGAGAAACTGATCTAACACAAGGTCAGTTTCCCGTTAGGCTGTATGTGCTCTGTTGCAATACTAGAAAAAAGACTGCATTGAGATAGTAATACTAAAAAAAAAAGAAGTTTAATGTACTGTGCTAGGAAAACCGATGGCTAAAGCTGAATTTTATGGTGTCAGAAACGAGAAATGACAATCTAAGTTGTGTTTCATTTAAGTTTCTTGTGCTAAAAAATAGAAAAGACTTAAGCTCTCCCTATTCCTATTTTCTTTGTTCAACCTCATAGATATACCTCGATGATACTGGTAATTGTCTAATTGGTAATTGGGAAGCTGGCTACCCATGTGGACAATCTTTGGGTTTGGTTCGGCTCGGTTCAGGTTGGTTCGAATCCCGGGAAAGTCAAACCTAATACTTATATAATTGATACTTGTCGATACCTAGCATGGCACTTGGCAGTAACAGAATAAGGCAATGACTGGTTTGTGACTGAGTGGGATATGTGACTGAGTAGGATATTGCATCATGGTGACAGCAGCCCGGTCTTCCAGTGGGGCAGCACTATAAAGTTGCTGCAAGTCAGTCCCCATCCTGATATGGCCTTAGATGTTGCTAGGATGTAAATACCCAGCAATCAAACAAACCTGAATGGCATTATACTGTTTTCATATACTTGAAACAAGGCCATCTTGACCACTACCACGATCATGACGATGATGATGATCATCATCATCATCATCGTCATCATCATCATCATCACACCACCACCACGACGAGCACCACCACCTACCATCATTGGAAATAGTGTGGCTAGAGAAGGATTCAAACCCACACCCCTTGCATTCCGGGTTGGGTGCAAATCATTAGACCACCCATGCTCCCTGACTTCATAACCCGATCGATACCTACCTGTCTATGTGGCTTCTTGCCTGAGAGGTCAGTGCAGACCACTACACTCCTTCCCCCTGGAATTGTAAGTCTTTTAAATGGTTTACGTCCATAAGTCGTTTTAATGCATACAATTACATACATACATACACACGTACATGCATACATACATACATATATACATATATATATAATATTTTACCTCGGTAAACAGCCTCAGGCTAGCCTCAGGCTAGGGAGAGGTAAGCACGTCCGGTACCAGCAATTAGCATATACAACTCACGACTGGATAACGTGTCGTTGGGTTGCTCCGGCAAAATTAGTCTACATACAAGCAAATACGCAGTAAGTATAATAAAAACTGTGGTTAGCTTAATTATGATGCATTAGAGCATCAATATGGAAAGTTTAGACTTTCGTTGGTCCAATTTGGACGAGTTATTTGGTTATAAACAACCAAGGATAGAACACTCGAGTGGGTTTCTCGAAGGAACCAAACCGGTCATTAGCGGTTATGTCAACACCCGGGTCACCGTGTGACTATGGGTAGAGATGTGGGTTTCGCCCTATCTCATGTGGAAATTCTCTCGTACTCTAATAGAGAGTAATGTTGGAGATGCTCCTGGGTTTCTTTTATAGACTCCCCTAGACAAAACTTTTTCAGGCGTTTCTCCGAGTTTCGTAGCATTTTCTCCAACTTGTTGACGTAGTAGTCACAGGTGGGAGAAGTGTGCGGAACAGAGGGATGGGCGGGCCGATACACTGGTCCCGACCCCGCGTAAGGTTTGGGCTTGACCCACAACCCACGCACAAATTTAGCTTATTACGCCTGTGTTATAACGGTATAAACACGTTCTTTAACACCAATAGATGTCCAAATGAGTTTGAAACAACCATATTGTGACATATATATATACCGGGACTGACCAAAAATGTTTGTTTCAGTTCCCGATGGCCACGAAGCGGAGTAAGCGCGGTGCAGCAGCAGCCGAGGGGCGTGTTCCGAGTGGAGTGGACGAGGAGTACGACTCCTCACCTGTGTTGTCGGCAGGGCCGTCGACACAGCCCCGGGCGCATATCCTCTCCGACCCGGACGAGGACGCAGTGCCTGATGTGCCTGCGCCTCCAGATTGGGAGGCTCGCTTTGCAAGATTGGAAAGCCACATCTTGACTGCCAAATCGCCTGTGTCTCGGAAGCGGCGTAGGCCGAGTGTCCAAGAGGATTCATTTGAGGATTTCTTGGACACAGACTCGGCGGTGGAGCTTAAGGCTCCTCCTCCTCCTTCTCCTAAACGGAGGAAGAAGAAGAAACAGGTGATTTCTTCGGGTGATGAATTCACCAAGGAGCGGGCAGAGACTGGTTTGCGCAAAAAGCGGAAGACTAAGTCCAAAAAGAAGAAGAGGAAGAGGAAATATTCTTCTTCTGAGTCGTCCACTGAGTCTACTTCTACGGAATCAGACTCAGACACCATATATGAAGGGGTCTATGCGGACATTGGCACTAAAGTGGCTAAGAAGGTGGAGAAGCCAAAGGCTAAGCGGGTTAAAACCACTACGCTTATGCGCGAGACCGTGAATGGTCATTTTCCGCACGTTCAAACCGGCGGAGGTTATCTCCAAGTTAGGAGATGAGTTAACAGGCATAAAGGGTGTTCCCAACTCCATCATTAAAGAAATGGATCGGGATGTCAATATGACGGATGACCGTAAGAAGTTTGAGGATGTGTTGCACACAGTGCATAAGGCAGTGTTGGCTACCCTAACAGCTATTGTTCCTGTGGCTAATAGGATGCAGAGTGAAAATAAGTTCTCGTCTTTGGCTAAGACAATGGACAAAGGCATTGCAGTGCTAGCGGCGGCAGGTAATTACCTGTCGTTTCGAAGATATGAAAATGTCTTCAAGTCAGTTTGCACAGATGCTGGCAAAGAAGTGGCTCGCTCTAAGAAGGTTACCGATAATGAGGGGAAGGAGTTTACGCTCTATCTTGCTCCAGAGCCGATTAAAGGGAAACCTTTAGATAATACCAAGATTTGGCGGTCAACTACAATACCTCTATAAGAGGTGTGAGAGTGCAGCCAAGAGTGCAAAAACATGGATGGCAAGAAGAAACAGGAAGTTCCTCGTTTCAAAAAGTCACGAGGGGATTTTCGTCCACGACGGTTCACCAGAGGAACCAGACCGAGTTCAAACTTCGGTCAAGGGTTTCGGGGCCGGGGCGCTCGCCCAGGCTGGACCGACAACACCGCACGGCCAATAGGTCGAGGGTCAACTCGTCGAGACCTTTCCCCAGGGGCGGGTCCAAGTAGAGGTCCAAACACAAACTTTACAAGTCCCTGCAGCCTCTAAAAACACACAAACTGTAAGCAACTTTGTGGCTGGTAATATTAGTAATCATATTTCTGAGTGGCACAAAATTACTAGTGACCAAGAAATTATAGAAATAGTTAGGGGTGTTCAAATTCCTTTTACACAAATTCCTGTACAAAGTATAATACCTTTTCCATATAACATTCAACCAGTTGAACGAGACGCACTAACTAAACAGGTACATAAATTCTTTGAGAAAGGAATTATACAAAAAGTGACACACTGTTCAGGACAGTTTATTTCAAACATTTTCTCGAGACCGAAGCCTAATGGTGATGTTCGAATGATCCTGGATTTAACAATCCTTAATAAAAGGGTGGAATATCGACATTTTAAAATGTTCTCTCTAGATACGGCACGAGATCTGATTACACCAGATGCGTGGATGGCTAGTGTTGATTTACAGGATGCATATTATACGCTTCCCATAATGGAACAATACCGAAAATTTCTTCGATTTATTTGGGATAACCAACTCTATGAGTTTACCTGCATGCCGAATGGCTTAGCTTGTGCGCCACGTTTATTTACTAAATTGCTTAAACCTGTTTTCTCGGTAATGGCGAGGAAGGGTCACATAATGTTTCCATACATAGATGATTCTTTTATTATAGCATCAACACAAATTGGTTGTGTGAATGCAGTTTTGGATTTATGTGCATTACTCACTAAATTGGGGTTTTATGTACATCAACAAAAGTCAGTGTTTAAACCAACAAAACAACTCAAATGTTTAGGGTTTATTCTGGATACACAGTCCCTTACAGTGTCGATAACAGAACAAAAACTAATTAAGTTTATGACTACAGCGACTCAGCTTATTAAGTTATCAAAGCCAAAAATTAGACAGGTTGCTGTTCTTATTGGCATAATGACCTCATATGCACCTGCTGTGTTATATGGGAAGGCCCATATTAAGTCGCTAGAAATAGATAAAAATTTAGCGTTAACACGAACTAAAGGCAATTTTGAGCGAAAGATGTTTATTTCGCAAGAAGGGTTACAGGATATTGGATGGTGGATGCAACATATAGCAAGTTCACCAAATCCAATCCGCATGGCGGAACCTAATACAGTAATTACTACTGATGCTTCGTTAGAAGGTTGGGGAGCTCATCGAGATGGGGTCACAACAGGAGGTAGATGGCTTGATGATGAAAAATCAGACTATATTAATGCACTAGAATTGCGTGCTATTTATCTGGGCTTACGTAGTTTAGTAAAGATAAATAAATCACAGGTTAGAATACTAACTGATAATACTACTGCCATGGCATATATTCGTAACATGGGTGGAACCAAATCAAAGTCTTGCAATCAGTTATCTAAACTGATTTGGAACTGGGCACAGGCTCAACAAGTCTGGCTGACTGTAGCGCATATTCCAGGGTCACAAAATACACTTGCAGATTATAAAAGTAGAAATTTCCATGACCATTTAGAGTGGTCTCTCTCTACACATTTGTTTAACTTCGTTTGTGAAAAATGGGGTACACCTGAAGTTGACTTATTTGCATCACGAAATAATAACAAGTTACCCTGTTATGTTTCTTGGCATCCTGAACCGGATGCTTGGAAAGTAGATGCGTTTGCTATTACCTGGGAAAATAATTATTTTTATATTTTCCCACCATTTAGCATTATCAGCCGAGTAGTGAGAAAAATCGGCTTGGAAGGGACACATGCGATACTGGTGGTGCCCGATTGGGACACGCAACCTTGGCTGCCAGCAGTTTCACAACTGGCAAAAGATCGTATACGATTCCCAAGAAAACTCGGGAATCTGACGCACCACGGACCGCTAGTGGTTCACGGCGACGTGTCAACGACGCCCCTATTGGCATTCCTTTTCTAAGGAAGCAGCTACAGCAATTTGGATTGGACAGAATTACTGAGGATAGGATAGTATCGGATGCCTGGAGGCCAGGAACTGTCAAAATGTATACAACCTATTTAAAGAAATGGGGTGTACATTGTTTGTTAATGAAAGTTAAGCCAACAAATCCAAAGATTCACAAGTAGCTCGGTTTCTTCGTTCTCTAGAGGATGAAGGACTTTCCTTTGGATCGATTAATGCGGCGAGGTGTGCGAGGTTATATATACAAGACAAAGGATTTACGTGCATCACAACAACTATTAGTGAGCTTTATAAAGCCACATAAGGCGATTTCACGAGACACACTTGCCAGATGGACAATTACGGTGTTGAAATTGGCTGGAGTGGATACGAGTAAATACTCTTCCCACTCAACTAGAGGAGCCATGGTCTCCAAGGCACGGGTGCTTGGTATTTCTGTGAAAAGAATACTAGCGCATGCAGGCTGGAAGACGGCTAAGTCGTTTGCAAAACATTATAATAAACGACTAGAAAAGCCTACCGGCGTTGCAAAGCGTCTTCTCGCCAACTAACAAGAATAGGTGAGAACAAAAATTTAGAATGTTATAATAATAAGAAAGAATGATATTAAGGATAAAAATGAATTATGTAAAGGTCTCCCTAGCCTGAGGCTAGCCTGAGGCTGTTTACCGAGGTAAAATAGTATAGTTATACGAGTCTTACCTTGGTACAGATGATGGATAACTGTTGTTTTACCGAGGTATAAGCCTCGGATAGATGTGGGCTAGGGCCCTCCCGCCACACCCTGCCACATCTATTCCGTTGGTGTACCTTTTCGGTAAAGTAATAGTATCCATTGTTTGAAAGTCATTTTTATCCTCAATAAGTAGGTTAAGATTGCTGGTACCGGACGTGCTTACCTCTCCCTAGCCCACATCTATCCGAGGCTTATACCTCGGTAAAACAACAGTTATCCATCATCTGTACCAAGGTAAGACTCGTATAACTATACTATACATACATACATACATACATACATACATACATACATACATACATACATACATACATACATACATGTATGCATGCATGCATGCATACATACATACATACATACATCCATACATACATACATACA